>QJNU01000100.1:0-158167 GCA_004154915.1 Monosporascus ibericus | reverse complement strand
AGGATCCTAGAGACCAACGATAATACAGACACCTAAGGACATACGCCTCAGAGGATACCGTTAATATTATTACGGTAATAACAAATTAACTCGAAAAAAAGACCTATCCCGATAAAGATTTTATATGCCATTTCGGATAATACAATTATAAGACAAAAAAAGAATAAATTTATTAAATGATTATAAAGGCATCCTTGAAAGTAATCAACAATTTAAACTTCCGTTTAACCTTTACGGACGACTTAAATAAGCGACGAAAAATTAAAGATGAAAAAAAAAGAAATGAAAACATAAGGCAACACGACGTCCAGTTTCAAGTACGACAGAAGGAATAAGAAGCCCCCGAACCAGAATACATCAGCAAAGAAGACTTCTAGATATAAGTCCTTTTATTCGAAGCTACCCTACGCCGACAGGAAAGATAATTGAAGCAATTACAGGCCCTTATTCAGCAGAATTAAAAATGCATCAAGGCGCTAGAAGATAAGTTAGAAGATGAACGCCACCTATAAAAGAGCCGCAGGATAGTAAAACCCGGAAAAGCTAGCAGAAGCTTTCCAAAAGGGCTTTAAACGTGACGATAGGAGCCAAGACCGACCCTATCACTTTGTAAGTACGAATTAAGATACACTAATTCATCGTATTTATGGATTACGGAACAATAGAAATAATTATATTACGCCGGATGTAATTAACCAACTTTAATTATTATGGAAGGAAAAGATAGAACCTTACATTGCCGAAAACGCAAAAGGTTAGGCATTTACCTACGATAACAGAAAAATCACCCGCAAGATTAATCACCTCAAGATCTTTATCAACGGACGAAACCAAACAACAAACTCCGATATCGTTCCCATAAAGAATTACAATATAATCCTCGGAAAACCATGGCTGTATTAATATAACCCCTTAATTTATGGGATAATTAATTAGGTAAAATTCGCTTTATATCTATTCGATAAGAAAAAATAAAATACGAAAAGATCTTAATATTCGATCAAAGCTAGCGACGAGTATAGGCATAAGGACACGAAAGAAACCTTAAAACCCATAGAAACAAAACATAAAAAAAAAACCAAGGGTATCACAGAAAAATACGACGTATCATCGCTACCATTAAAATAAAGTTACGAAAGATGGACGATCACTTACAGCATTAGCCCTCAGAGCCAGAAACTATAACCAATATACCTTTATAATACCACAAATATGAACGACTATTTCGAAAGGAATTCGAAACGAAATTACCAGAACATAGTAAATAAAATCATAAGATAATTTTTAAAAAAGGAACATGAGCTAAATTTTATCCGATTTATAATGTTAACAAGATAAAATTATAGGCATTACGTAAATACCTTAAAAATAAACTTCGAAAAGGTTATATACGACGTTTTAATTCATTAACCGGATACCTTATATTTTTTATATTAAAAAAAACGGGAAGTAACGTTTAATTATCGATTACAAACAGCTAAACGATATTACGGTTAAAAACAAAATACCGTTACCCTTAATTAAAGAAATAAAAAATTGCCTTTACGAAATAAATTGGTTTATAAACCTAGATTTTAAAAAAGGATATAATTAAATCTGTATTATTTTAAGATACGAATGGAAGATAACTTTTAAAACGAAAGACGGATTTTTCGAGTACTTCGTTATACCTTCGGATTTACGAACGTACCAACAACCTTTCAGCGGATAGTTAACCATATACTTAAAAAGTACTTAAATATCTTCGTTATTCGTTACCTCGACAACATTCTCATTTATTCGAAAAACAAAAAAATAAAAAACATATAGGATACGTTTATACAACCCTTTAAATCTTATAAAACGTTAACCTACTAGTTAACACGAAAAAAAAGCTAATTTTATACGCAAGAAATGGAATTTTTAAAATATATCACCACTCCAGGATGCATTAAAATAAACCTTAAGAAAATCGCTGCAATACAGAAATAAAAAACACCTATCATAATTAAGGAAGTACAAACCTTCCTCGAATTTGCTAATTACTATAAAAAGTTTATTCGAAACTTTAGCAAAGTAGTTACACCATTATCCAACCTAACAAAAAAAGGAAACAAGTTCCTTTAAACGACGAAAACGGAAACCGCTTTTTAAAAAATCAAAAACGCGATTACCAACGAACCAGTATGAATCATATTGTCAGACACAAGCGTGTATTCAGTATTGGGGTTGAAACTTGGTGTTATTTTTTCTTGACCATTCCATAGTCAAAATGTCTAGATAGTCTAGTATGTCCATACAAATAGTGTAGCTGAAAGGTCTTCACTTATAATCCCAAGTAATCTCCAATGCTCTCGCTACACGCTACATTCCTGACAATTACCAGTTATCTAACACACCCTCTCAGAGTCTGCCTTTTTTGATAGCAGGCCCTGTGTTATGACCTAGCGGTCTTGGCTACAACACACACAGTCGGACCTCCAGAAGGCCAACTCCGACCCAAGCCCAGATGTTACGTGACTGGCTTAAGGAACTCGATAGTCCCCATTAATCCAAGGACATTAAGCCAGCCGAGCCATAAAAGGGCTTAAAGGGACTTAAAAGGACTTAATTAACAAAAAAGTTTAAATCGTTTAAGTACCTTGAGCCAAGATGAGGATATATACGCTTATTATCTTTTATAGTTTAAATAAAGTACCAGCTTATAATATAACTTAATTATACAACTTAGCTTTAATAATTTGTTGTTATTAAACGTAATTATTAAATACCTTATTATTTAGTTTCCTACGATATTACTGTTAATATAAATCGTATGATTAAGTTTAATAATTAATTAAACCCTTTAGCCGTTATACGTTATAAGCTTTTATTTAATAATACTATTTAATTTTAAGCAATATCCTTAATATTATTTAATTTTAAGCAATATCCTTAATATTATATCGTCCAGTAAGCAGCCCGTCCTTAAAGGAACTTTTTAAATCCCCGAAAATAACCTTATGGATTCTAATAATAAGAAGATTTAACTTAATTTCTTTTAGGAAAAAGCTTTGCGCCGATTCGACTAACTAGTTAACGCGATTACGCAGTTTATTAACGACAAGATCGAATTTACTAATACGCTAAAAAAACCCGTAACCAGTTAAAAGCTTAAAAAATCGAATTAAAAAGATAAGCAAACATAAAGCAACTCGATTAACCGGATCAGCCAGCCTAACTAACATAACCTATTTAAATAACCTACGGCAAGGAATCCGGAAATCTTTTTAAAACTTACCAAGCTTATCCCTTTCGATAAAATCATTACTAAGTTGTAATAATTTCTTACGGAATATCGTACTTACTTTAAATATTTCCTATCTAGATTTACAATACTTACCTTTTAAATCCAGTTTGTTATAAAATAATTAACCGGAAACGCGGCCACTTAATTTTAACTTACCTTTCGTAAATAAATTACTAAACCCCTTTAATAAAACTCCGCGGAAACCATAACCACTTATAACGATTACGAAACATTTAAGGAAAAATTAAAAAAGGCATTCGGAATAATAAACGAAAAAATTAAGGTTAAAAAAAAATTAAAGGTTTAAAGCAAAAAGAATCTGCCTTCGGATAGGGTAACTTTTTTTATTTAATTAGCTTCGAAAATTAATTACGCATAAAAGGTATTAATAGCTACATTCTTCGACGGCCTAAAGAAAAAAAATATAGAAAAAGCTATTTAAGGATAAACATTCCGAAAAGTTAGCAAATTACATTACCATGGTAGTTAAAATCGACGATCAGCAATACGCTTAAAGAACTCGATACTTTAAGGACCGACAAAATAATAAGCTAAGGCACCCCCTTAACACTAGCACGCTACGAAAAACTAACACATCTCATGAAACGGCACTAGGACCTATAAAACTAGGCGCAATCCAGCAACGCGACCCTCACACTATCAAGTGCTTTAACTGTAACAAGATGGGACATAAGGCCTATTAATATAAGGCACTAAAAAGGCTACGACAAAACACCTAGATACCGGTTGCTTAAGGACGCCTTTAAAACCAAGGAAACGATAACAAATTAATTAACATAATTAAAATCAAGGACAACTATAACCCCTTTAAAGAAGTATAATAAGAATTATAAAAGGCGAAAAAGCTATCCTAAGTAGCTATTTAGGAATAACGAACCTTTACCACAGAACTTACAGTAACCTAATAACTAAAACAATACGATAAATTGAAAGAACTTTTAAAAGATAAGCTACTTTCCCGTTCCCAGAAAAAACAGCGACAGCGGTACAAGCAGCTAAAATTAAATACAGGGATTAAGAAGTACCAAAAGTAAAACGAAAACCTGCTACTAAGATAGCCAACCGAACACGGAAAAGTTTATATTATTTAGTACAAACATACCCATTACCTTAAATACGTAAAGAAATAACGATATATTAAAAAACGACTTACGCGAATATATAATCAAGGATTTGACTTTTATAATTAAAAGAAGGACCTTAAGGATTAACGATAGTATAAACATCTAAGGATATACGCCTCGGAGAATATTATCAATATTATTACGGCAGCAACAAGTTGGCCCGAAAAAAAACCTGCCCCGATAGAAACCTTATATGCTATTTTGGATAGTATAACCATAAGACAAAAAAAGAATAAGTTTACCAGATTATTATAAAGGTATCCTTAAAAGTAATTGATGACTTGAACTTTTGTTTAACCTTTACGGACGACCTAAATAAGTAACAAGAAATCAAAAACGAAAAGAAAAAAACAAAAAACGAAAACATAAGGTAATACGATACCCAGTTTTAAGTACGACAGAGGGGATAAAAGGCCCCCGAATCAGAATATATTAACAAAAAAGACTTCCAGATACAAGTCCTCCTATTCAAAGCTACCCTACGCTGACAGGAAGGACAGTTAAAGCAATTATAAGCCCTTAATGCACAGAACCAAAAGCGCATTAAGGCGTTAGAAGATAAGTTAAAAAACGAACGCCACCTATAAAAAAAGCCGCAAAATAATAAGACCGGAAAAGCCAGCAAAAGCTTTCCAAAAAGACTTTAAATGCGACGATAAAAGCTAAAAACGACTTTATCACCTTATAAGTATAAATTAGAATATATTAATTCACCGCATTTATAGATTACGAAGTAACAAAAAGTAATTACATTACGCCGAATATAATTAACCGATTTCGATTACCATAAAAGGAAAAGATGAAACTTTACATTACCGAAAACGCAAAAGGTTAAGCATTTACCTATAACAATGGAAAAATCACCCGCGAAATTAATCACCTCGAGATCTTCGTTAACGGACGAAACTAAATAGCAGACTTTGATATCGTTTTAATAAGGAATTACGACATAATCCTAAGAAAGCCAGAGCTATACCAATATAACCCCTTAATCGATTAAATAACTAACTAGGTAAAGTTCGCTTTATATCCACTTAATAAAAAAAACAAGATACGAAAAGATCTTAACACTCGATCGAAGATGGCGATAAATGCAAGCATAAAAATACGATAAAAACCTTACTACCTACAGGAACAAAACATAAAAAAAAAAGGAATAAGGGTACCATAAAGAAATACGACGTATTATCGTTACCATCAAAATAAAGTTACGAAAGATAAATATTACGGTACCAACGTTACGGCTTAGCTAAGCAGCCATAACGCTATATAGCTGCAGGCACACCACGCCTCTTAGATAGTTCTCTCTTTCTTCTTCGTGTAATAACAGAATACCTTACCCAGCCTTTAGAGACGATTAACGCCGTGACAATTTATTGCACCTTTAAAAATAAACTTTTATGGTAGCTCACCATCATTACGCCTTGACCTAGATTTCGTAAAACCCTAGGTCCGTCGCTGATACGTCGCAACCTCGCCATGACTTTACTTGATATCCCGACCCCAAAAGGTACTACAAATGCCAACATTCCAGCTCTTAAGCAGGCGTAAAGTAACGGCATAACGCCGCTCCCGCAACCTACGAATTCCCAAATTTTTTTCCACGGATTTCCTTTTCTAGCTACCGTTACGGCTTACCTTATATACGATTTTATACCGCTTGGTCGACTTTTTAAGGTTAACGAATAACCTTAAAAAATCTTCGAAAATATTTTCGCAATATTTGAAGATAATTATAAACGTTTAAATTACGAACAAAATACGTTATAATAATATTTCGTAACCGTAAAATAATCGTTATAATAAGCGGAAAAGTTTTTATACGAAAATTATTAATTCCGTAAACGATTAATTATTACGAAATAATTATTATAACGCATAAACCAAATCGCCTTCGAAAATATATAATTACGCAAACGTTTGGTAACCGCGAAACGGACGTCTTAATAAGGCCTATTCCCTTACGCTATACCAGCACCACTTGCTAACGCCCTAACAAAACCATCGGGAGTTGGTTCCGATAGGCCTGAATAACGCCGCCATAACGCCGGGGGCCCGTAACCGGATCCGTAACTTTTTGTAATCTAACCCTTAACAGCTCCGTAACAACCCCGTCCGGATTATGCCCTACTGGCAAACCAACCCCTTTCCGGTATGACAAAAAGCTAACGCCTACGCGGCTTAAAGTTACCGGTATACAAAAAAAAAACGCTAAGGACTCGATGGTCCGTTAAAAGGAGTATACTAATTGATATTCCTTGGTACGTTTAAAACTTGCTATTAATCGGTACGCCTACCCGATACCTAGGGACCGTATTATATACGCCGTTTAACGCCTTTAAAGTAACGTTTATTTACGAGTACGTAAAAAAATTAATAAGGTGGCAGTACGACCTTTAAACCTCGAAACGTAATTATACGGATAGCGGAACGTAAACGATATGCTATTATTTTTGAACCAAGTTTACATTACTATCGACGTACTGGCATAGGCTTATAAGGATTTCGAGGGCTTGAAATAAGATCCTATATTATTTGCCGATTTTATTAGCAACTTTATACGCCTGGCCGACTAATGTTAATAGCCGCCAGCCTTACGTATTATCTTATTATAGCAAAAGGTTAACGGGGCGTTCCAGGAAGTATTCGTTCCGTAAATACGGCGCCATAATCCTAAAAATAATACGGCATGAATATAGCTTTTTAAGGACCTTTTAAATAATATAACGGACCGGGCCTTTTTTAAACGTATAAAAAAACCTTTTAATAATAACGTTTTAATACCGCAACCCCCTAATAACCCTTCGGAACCCGAGCTTATATAACTGGATATTATAACCATTAAAAGTAACGGCCTTTACGGACCCCTAAGTAAAACAAAAAAGATAAGGCCGGCGTAGATTAAACTTTTATATATATTATAAAAAGGAAAGGTATTCTTTCCTTATTTGTCCTAACCACCGACCGCGCCCTTTTAACTAAAAAAAGATTAACCTTTAAAATAAATCTTAATTAAAAGCTTTCACCAAGTTATTAAGATAATAATAAATCCGATTTATATTGAATTGGGACGGGGTGATTTGGTCCTGATCAGTGCATATTTGATGAGAGTGTCACGATTAAGCCCGCGGTTCAAGAGATAATGAAGGCAACGCAAACTGTATTATGTGGTGTTAAATCCGTATGTAAAGCGATGATGATTGTCTCCTCTTTCTGGGGTTGCGCCCAACGAAAAATGAACTCCTAAAAATATATGACTGGTAATGACTAATTGATCGGCAAAGCTATGTACCCGGCTCTGTACCTTGCATCATTTCAACCCTTCTTTCTTGAAATAAAATCGTTTTTGATTTATCTTAAGAAATAAATGCTAACGTAACTAATTCTTAACGTTATAAATAAAAAAACATACCTAGAACATATTAATTAATCTAGTTAACGCTTGCGCGGCTTATCCTCCATTTTCCTTAACTTAGGATTTCGTCCTCGACGTTTCGCCAGCTCATCCCGTTATTTAGCCTTTTTTTTATCCTTTTAAGCTTTATTTTACTTTGCCTTTTTCGTAATTGAATTTTTATACTTAGGTTAATTAGGCTAACCTTGCGGAAAATATAATTTAAGTCGTTTTCCCATAATTTGGTATGTATTTTTTAACCATTTATATGGTATATTATACCAACCTTTTATCATTATTCGAATTCTTTAATTACCAAGGAATGGTCGTAATCTATATTTCGGCTTAAATAGTAACTTTTTGGAAACCGGATAAGATTAGGTAATTTACGGAATAAAAGGAAAAAATATAAATGCTTTAAAGGTTTATCTTAACTAATTAATAAGTATATAAGGTTAAGGGGTAAAAGACTCGATGGTTAATATTTTAATTAGCGGGTTACTGGTTTTTTTAATCGGTTGCTTAGTTAGTCGTAGTCGTTTACCTTCCATAAAACGAAGTAATTAATCGGACTCCGGATTATCGGTCTTTTCTGGATCGTCGACTTCCTTTTTTGATAATGGAAATAAGGATCTTCCAGGCCATAATCCCATAAATTTCTTAATATTATTATTATTTGGTTTCAAACCTAGGTACCCTTTAATTATGTTAATTATCTTAAACTTTATAATAATTTCATCCTATTTAATCAGTTCGTTCAGGTTATTATTTTCCTATTTTAAAAGGTTATATATGATAATATAAAATACATAAATTATCCATAAACCGTAAGTATAATATTTAACCTAAGTAAGTATCCTTACGATCGTTATACGGGCAGGGGGATTATTAAGCTTTGATTTTATTTAGGCCTTTCGGTATAATTACAGTAACAACTAAATACGGTTAACCGTAAAATAAGTATTAAATATTAACACTTAATGCTTTAATTGGATATATAGCATACCAACTTAATGACTTTTAGGTCCCTTACCAATTTGGAGTTTAATATGGGTAATAAATTAAATATATTTTGGGTTTATAATTTTAATTAGCTCCGTAACTTCGCTAGGGATATATCGGGCTTAACCGTTAGAAATTATTTTACCGGTTTTAATAATAACGGCCAAAATATTTTAAGGTATATCCTAAGCGATCAATTATATAAAGGTAGTAATATGTTAAAAACGTAAGTAGGTATAGTTTATCAAAATTATAAATATTTACCATAAAAAAGTTATTACGGAATTATGCCATTTTTTACTAATCCAATAAAGGGGTAGGGTAATATCTTTCCATAAACGTTCACCGTTCTAATTAAACGGATAAATAAGGATAACTCGATTAAAACGAACTTTCGGGGTAGCTTATTAAATAGGATAAAAAGTGGAACTATTATTATGCATCCTACAAAATAACTACATCATATTATCTTTTTCCCATACTAGTATATTGGCAATCTGGGCAAATTTTTCGGAATCCGACGTATTTAACTTTTTAAAGTTCCCATCCTTATTTTGGCTAATACGCTTTTTAAATGATAACATAATAACTATAAATGGATTAATCAAAGTATTAAGGTACGAAAATAATAATAATTTATAATTTAGGGATTTAAACGATAACTAAAAATATACGTAATATGTAAATATATATATATATATCTAAATATATAAGTATGTAAGTATTAGGATATTAAGGTCGAAATTATATGAATATAGGAAATCGTTAAAAATTGATAACAATTTATGTATAAAACTGATCAAATACGACGGAATCAATGCACTAATTTTCTAATCAAAAAAAGTATACATTAAGAAAATACCAGAAAATTCCGTTTAATGTTATATAGGAAGATGTCGTCGCCGTTGCGTACTTTAATTAATTATTTGCACCTACACTTCTTTTTCTTCCCATCACCATACCAACTTCTCCCTCCCGACCACATCTTCCAAACAACATAAGACTTTAATATACATTTATCCATTCCCATAGTACTTAATTAATATTATCATAAGTTCCCGTTAATCGTTAAATCCTTATAACACCTCAGGTTCTTATAAAAATACAAATCCTGGCGAACTAATTAATTTAATAAAAAAATCGTCCATTAAAAAGTTACCCGGTCTAGGTAATAGACAATCTGGTAATGCTTAACCTACTCCTTTCCGTATTAATCGGAACCTCCGTAATTTCGATAAAATCTCCGCTATTCGTCATGCAAATCTGATAGCTTCGAACTTATTACTATTTTCCAAACTTTTAACCAAATATATCGATAAAACTTTAGCCATTAATTGGGTTACTAAACCTTTATATAACCTTAATAATATTCGCAAGCCCCAAAATCCTATATACCGCTAGGCGCCTATCTATAACTTGGCTCCTGCCTTTTAGTATAAGTACCGTAATGTTACGATTTCTTAGGATTATTTACCTCTTAAAACTTCTGTTATGGATAATCCATTATTAAAAATACCGTACCTATTATTATCGAATATTATGCCATTAATTAAATTACCAATTCCGGAACCGGATCTATTTATAAGTATTATTAATTAACAATTAGTTAATTATAAGTTAATATTTTTAGCTTTTTATATACCTGTTAATTTTCGACCTTGCATTATAATCTCATCCTTAGCTTCGTTAATTCCAGTAAAACCTTAAATTATTAATCGGTTACCCAACCTATTTTTTAATTTAGGTCCATCCCAACTTTCCGAAATCGAACTTAATAACAAAAACGTAATAACCAAGTTCTGGAATAATTATAACCGTATCAAACATATAATAATAAAATACCTCGAAATACGTATTATCTCTATCTGGTACTTATCCTAAGAAAATGGTATTAATTAGATATAAATACTTAAAGCTATATTAATCAGTATTATCGATAACTTTATTAAAGGTTAATACCATAAATGGCGAATTATCGGGGAAAACTTTTAAGCTATAACAGGTGCTTAATCTAATGTTATTATTATGTTAGCTAATTAAGGAAGAAAACCTTCATTATATTCTGTATACGTTAAAATTATTCGGAATGAATTTATAAACTCGTTTATAAACTTATTATCCAAAGATCCTCGGTATATTACTAGCTTATTTATTCAAGTATTTAAAATGCTTCACCTAATTTTATGTAAATTATACGAACGACGATATAAAGGTTTTAAATAACCGGATTAATATAATATATTCCTATTTTTTAAGTATTAATTAATCCCCGGATTTCATAAAAGGTCTTATGGTAATTATGTCGGGTTTATCGAAGGTTATAAGTATATATTCCGGGATAATCGGTTCGATTATTTAAAAGCTAAATATTCGCGATTTTTTTAGGTTAAGGAAAATATCCGTCTAAAGGTTTGTCCAATTATTAAAGCATTCGATAAAGGCCGTTTTTATTTAATAATTAAAAGATATATTTTTAATTTTCGGTATTTAACAAAAACCCGGTTTTTTAAATCTGAAAGTATTAATTAATTATAAAAAAGTATAAGCGTTATATAAGATAATCGTAAATAAAATGGTAAAAAACCGAAGGGAAACCCTTTACTTTTAATTTCTTTTAATTAATCGCGTTAATTTTTTCCGTTCGTTTAATCGATTTACCTCGGGTATCTTATTATCGTCCACAACTGCGTAACCCTTTAACGAACTATTAGGTATTTGGACCTTAATATTAATTTTTATAGGCTTTAAAGTTTTAAGCTGCTAATCTTTAAATAGTTCGACTTCCGTAATATTTAAAATATTTGATATAACATCTTCTGGTTAATCAGGTAATGGCCTTATTTAGTCGTTTTTATATAAGTTTATCGGTTCCTAATATCCTTTTTCATCCTTTATAAATTATTTTAATTTATTAACAAAGAAAATCTTTTGCAATTTCGTTCCATTAATTTCCTTTAAGTAATAAATACCTTAACCACTAGTTTTATTAATTAAGTATGATCCAGTCCAACGGTACTTTAATTTCATATCTCTGGATATGTTAATATATCTTAGTATGTCGTACAGAAGTACCAGGTTATTTACTTATAAAAATCTGTTTTTTATTTTGTTTCTATTTCTTTCGTCTGTAAGTTTAATAGCCTTACGTCTTTAGTCGCTAATCATTTTGGTAACCTTAACTATGTCCTCGGCCTTTCTTTCCAATAGTCGAATTCTTTATGTAATTAAGTCTTCCCTTGGAATATTAAGATCCCAATTTATGATACGCCAAATCGGTAACACTATCTTAATCGGTAGGATTACTTTTTAACCGTACAGTAATTCGTAAGGACTGAAACCATAGCTCTTAACGGTTGTATTATCGGCGAAGATCATTTTCGGCAGGAGCTTAACCTATCCTTTGCCAGTACCATTTATCGCTTTTATTAAACCTTTAACGATCGGGATATATCCTTTTTTAATTAAACCTTATCGCCAGGTAGCATACGCAGCTCCAACCTTCCTTTAAATTCCAAGAATATTATAGGCTTTAATAACTTCGCCCTTATTCTTAAAACCTCCATTTATCTTAATCTTGATCGAAATGCCATATCGATAAAAGATATGCTCGTTTAAAAAGTTCTTAATCGTAATTAATATAACTAAACGCAAAACCTTAACTTTCAGATAACCGGATAACTCGCATCTAGCCTCGATAGTAACCTTATAACTATTATTACTGGGCATAAATTACATATCGATCACCTAGACAGCAGCTATATTAATAAGCTAAAAAAAGCCGTAGCTTTTTTCGAAACGCTGATCAGCAGCTTTCTGGCATTTCGGATACGCAAATACCGCTTTTCGAATTTGTCCATGCATTCTATGCCAATAATAAAAAGCTGTTATACGCCGATAGGTCAAATCTCGTCCTTTATGGCCGTAATCCTTATAACATTACCTGATCACCGCGTATTGCTTTTATTAATTATTAACCACCTTACGGGTACCGTATCGTTTATCTGCCTTACGCCAGAAAATCCCGTCCTAAACAAAATGATTTAAAGCCTCGGCTTTAAAAGCCGTTCTCTTTCTTTTCGGAACGTTTCATAATCGATTAAAAAGATCTAATATCGTTAAGAATCTCGTATACTTTTGTAACTTTTTAAACTAATTTTTAATAAAAAATTCTTACTTTTAATCCGTCGCAATAAGTATCGTAATTATATTAGTTAAAATAAGATTAAGCCGAATAACGTTTAATTAAATATTAATAAAGTTATTAACTTCTCCCTTCTATTAATCGTTTAATGCGTTAAAAGCTTCAGGTAGCTTTTTCGATAATCCGTTAACGGTTATGTTTTTCTTACCAGGAATATACTTAATTTTAAAATCGAACATCTTTATTTATATAACCTAACGGATAAGAAACGTTTTAGGTAAAAAATTTATCGAGTTATTTATTTAGGTAACCAATACCTTGGCGTCGGTTTTTAACACAAATCGGACTCCATAAATATGGTTTTGGAATCTTTTTAAAATTTTAAAAACGGTTCGATATTCCAGCTTGTTAACGTTATAATTTAATTTAACGCCCTTTTAAATATTACTTTCGAAACGCGCGGGATATTCAATTTCATTAATTATTTGTCCAAAAATGCCTTTAAAGCTTCGCTTACTTACGTCTATCCTCATAATAATTTTTCCTGCTATAAGGCTGTAATTTAAGGTAATCAAGATCGAAGCTGTCGTAATTACTTTCTTAACGCTTTCCATGGCTCTATCCTAATCAGGACCTCAAACGAAAAGTTAATTCCTCCGGAACAATCTTGTAAAAGGCTCAACCTTTATGGCAAAATACGTAACAAAAATCCGATAGTAAACCATAATACCCAGGAAAGCTCTAACCTTCGAAACGTTCTTACAAAACTAAATTTCCAGGATCTTTTCTACCTTAGCTATATCTAGGTGGCAACCATTTATTTCACAAAGAAATCCGATTATAATTATGGTTTTCTGGTATTATTAAGACTTTTTCATACTAATCGAAATACCAGCAAGCTTATAATTAAGTAAGGTTTTATTAATATTAATAATATGCTTATAAACAAATCGCCGAATCCCTAGAAAAATCTCTTTATCATCGTATCTTATCCTTAAGCTTTTAATTCCAACGTCGTCGACAAATGGGCGAACTATGTCAGGCATCAAATCGTCCAAAATTCTCCCAACTATATAACAAAAATAAGCCACAGAGTTGGTAAACCCCATAGGCATACTGATATACCTAAGCAATCCTAAAAATATCGCGAAAATGGTCAAATCTCTGCTGGCCGGGGCCAATATAACCTGATCGTAACCAAAAAAAAAATCCACCAAAATAACTAAGGAGCACATAACAAAATCCGCAAAAAATTTATCGCAATTTTCTGGCATAAAGGCGTTTCATAAAGTAACAGCGTTTAGCTTTATCGCAAAATTAATTAATTACAGTCCACTATCCTTCTTCTGCATAAAAAACCAAGCGTTTCTATACGCGGCATAAAACTATTCAAGTATTCCTTTTTGCATTCGTACTCGCAATACCTTAATCAGTTTATCTTTAAAGCTAGCCGGCACAATTATGCCCTTGGTTTGCTACGCTTTATAAGGGACTATTCGGATCTTATAATCTAATACGACACTAGATTTAATCTTATTATATTCCTACCAATCCTAGGTTAAGGTAACCTCTTTGCGGAATAACATCTCTTTAAAAAAGGCTTTCTCCGTACGGGTAAACTTATCGCTTAATTAATCAAAAACAGCGTCGGCTTTTTTTTTTATAAGTCGGATCCCTCGCGGCATAATAATAAATCTAGGGAATAAGGCAGCTAACGAAGTACCAAGTTCGTCGGGTTTCTCTTCGCTTTAATCAATAATTCGCTAAACCTCCTTAAGTTTTTTAACCTTCCAATTTAGGTTTCCAGAAGGTATTAATCCATTAAGTGGTACATTATCGACAGGAATTACCTTTTTCTACTTCGGCTTATACATCGTATTAATCTGTACGGTACGGTTTTTGTTAACTTTTTCTCGCATCTTTTCCTATAAGATTCCGTATAGGGCGTATGCAAGCTCTTTATCGTTAAACTATCCTACCCCGTATCTCCAAATTCCAACTTATTTCCTATAGCTTCTTAAATAGTTATCGGGTCCTGATTAATATAAATGTTACTAATCGAAAAAATATACGGGCCCGTAACGTATTTATTTGTCTTTTTGCTTGTAGGCCTGTTTTTGCCAGTAAAGCGGCTTATAAGTTTACCGGCTCCTCTTTTTCTAGCTTTTCTTTAATACGGATGTTACGAATAACCCTTTTAGTTAGGATTAACGGAATAATGATCTTTATCGAACTAAACTCCAAGGTTCCTTTTATTATTTCCGGGTCCATATTAAGTATTATTTTCGATTTAACCATAAAGTTAAGTTTAAGTATTAACGGTTATATAACGAAATAATCGTTAATAACAAATATAAGGATGGTAATTAATCGGTTAGCTAGCCAGATAGGTACTTCGATAATATCTTCGAATAAAATCCTCTTTTGCGAATTAAAGCCTATAAATAATATTCGTATTTATCGTATTGCTAGTCCATATCGTTTAACGTATAAGGCGATAATAACGCTCGATTCGGCTCCTATGTCGATAACTTTACTAATTAGGTCTTCGCCGCCTTTATGGCCTACCTTAACTGCAAGTCTAAATAACGAGGTAATATATTTAGCCGGGTTACATTATTATACCGACAAAACCTTTACCTTTTGTTAAATTTTTAGTTTATACCCGATATCCATAGTTAAAATCCTAAGGTTTTTTTTCGCTTTTGGAAATTCGGATTCTTTTATTTCAGCCTCGGTTATCTTAATCGTTTTTCTGCTTTTATAATTAAGTATCTTCAAAATCTTAGTAGTCATAAAATTCTTGAAAGCCTCGCCGAAGTCTGGATAAACCTTTATTAATTCCGACCAGGTAATTTCGAACTTTTTTTTAAAGTTTTTACGGAATTTTTTTTTCCAAAACTTAATAATATATTCATCAATCAAGCCTTTATGGTTAAAAGTATCATCAGTTTAAACAGTACTATCTACCTATGTAACAATCGGTATTTAGGTCGTATTGCTTGTTTAAATTGCGTTATCTATTTAAACGGTTGGCTCGATATTATAAAATAAGGGTCCATCGTATATCAAATTATCATTATCGGTTTTATTCCTTTTCGTTTCGTTATTAAACTCCTTTTCTCCTTCCCTAACGCGCTTAACCATCATAACGCTGGTAAATACGGCAGGTTGATCAGAGTCGTCGACCTCCAGGGCACGGATTTCCTTTAAATGTCGGGTACCTTTGCTTTTAACAAGGTTACTTCATAACCAATTACGTAAAGGTACCTTTTTATAAAACGGCTTTCCGTTCTTTCCGATAAAATAGGTTATATTAATCTTAATTACACGGTTTTAATTAATGGCAAAATCCTGTTAAGATGGCTTTAAAATTTGTATAAACTTCGAAAAATTAGTAGGAATAATTAAGGTATTATCCGAGTTAGTTTTAGGCAACTTCCTGCCTTTATAGATATCGTTTCGCCGATTAAAATATCGCATTTTTTCCTTAAAGCGATTAGGAAAGCCCGGTAAGTTATAAATTCATTCTAAGATTTTCTTCCAGATCGGAATCTGCTAGTTAATAGCTTGGCTTTTAAGGACCTGGGGAAACTGTATTATGCCTAACGTAATTCGATCGTTAGATATTCTTAGGTAAATCGTATATCCGTTATCGTTAAATAAAATCAATTCCGTATTTTTTATATTCCCAAATAAACGGTATTTATTTATGTTATATCTAGGTTTTAAATAAAATTAACAAATACCATAATTAAAACCGCTATATCGTTTTCCTTAATTTAGGTAACTATCTTAATAACCTTTACGACCTCGGTAACCACCTTAATTACGGTAAAAGCCTAATCGATTAAAATCATCCGGCTAAAAACTTATTGCATTAATCGAAGGGTTAACATTATAGCTACAAATCCAAGATACTTCCTATCCTGGCGGAACATAATATTATAAATTTCAGGCAGTTTTTCGGTTACGTATTTTTTTTTTAAAAGCTTTTAGGTTTTAAATTTATCAAGCTTAAGCAATCTTTAAGTCCTATAATGCATTCGTGATCTCGGACATTTAATTAATCCTATTTGCTGGTATTTATCGCGGTCAAAAGCTTCCTTATCGTTACTACTTAAGTTATTAAGTTAAATAAAGCCGGTCGTTATTCTTATAATCGATATTAAAACGGATATTTTTTTATTATCGGTTACGGCCTTTATATTTAAGCAGTTTAATTTTATTAAAAGCCTAATCTTTAATTAATGTCGACGTATTATCGTAATTTATCGTATATAAATTTTTAAGTTTTATAAAGGAATTATTAAAATTTTTTTTAAAATAACCGGCAGATAATCCTTTTAGTAAGCTTTCCGTATACTCGTTCTTGCTAACTATCTTTCCCTTCAGCTTAAATTCTTCCAGAATATTTTTCACCCTAATAACATACTCCAAACAGTACTCATAAACTTAATCAAATCCATTACGTTAAACTTACTTCGTTAAAGTCCTTAATCGGTCCTTAACAATCCGGATTTGCTTTAGGTCCTATAATTTAAAGGTTTTCAAAATAACCTTAATAACGTCGTCCCATTTGGTAAATCCCTTAATAACAGCTTTAATTCGGTCCTTCATAATACTACTATCCATCCAGAAAGGTAATTTAACGATTATCTTAAATTTTGTTAACTTATATTTTTTAAACAGTTTGCTAACCCCTTTAAGCCAATCGGTAATTTTAGTTCCAGAAAAACGAAAATCCGGAAAGACAAATATGTCCGGAAAAACTACTAAGGATAAAAGCCGGTCCATAAAATTTATTAAAAAGCCGTATCCTTATTAATCAATCTGTTTAAAGGGTATAACATTTAATATCGGTACCGCAAATCCTATAAATAATTTTAAGGATTCGTAAAACTATGTAATCTTTCGTTTTCGCGGGATTTTAATCGTAATTCCAGGAATTACTTAAAAACTCGAATCCCGTATAGATTTTAAGGATCCAATCGGATTACTTAAAAGCTTTTCCTTATTAACTTTACTTTCGTAAAGGTTTTCTATCAATCGATATTAAACAGTAATATCTAAAGCAAAATTTTGGTCTTTTTTTAAAATAAGGAATTCCGGTATAAGTAAAAAACCTTATTATCGTTTAACTTAAATAATAATCTTAAAAAGCTTTAATAGGCTTTTAACAAATTTGCCAAAACCTATCTTAAATTAATCAAATTTATCAATCCTAAAATCATTCGGATATTAAAGCGCCGGGTCAACGGGAATATATTTAGGCATAAAATAAATAACTATCCGTAATACTTATCTTAAATATATTTTCCCTTTTTTTTATAATAAAAAAATAAGTAACCTTTTCCTTTTACCATTTATCGTAACGGTTTTATCCTAATCAACGTATTATCTTTAACCCACATTAAACTAGGCCTTTTCCAGCTTACTTATTAATACCTTTATTATTAACCTAAATACTTTAACATTAAGGTTAACCAAAAACAACAAATCCTAAATAATACCTCCTAACAATAACCAAATAAAATGTTATCCGATTAACGCCAACAAAATCCAAAATATATTATCTATTATCTCTTTTTTAACTTTCGCATTATATTAAAGAATATTAATCCCTTTTCGTATTTCTCCTTTCGTCCGTAACATTAATAACTTTATAACCTTAATCCTTTTTTTGCCTAAATTCATAACTTACTTCATATCGTTAATCTTGTCGTCGGTCCCACTATCTAATCAATCAAAATCCGAATAGCTACGTCGCCAGCGACGTAATCATGGCTTTAATAACCCTAATCCAAAATATTTCGTAATCTTAATTTTACCACGTTAGCATTTACATAACATAATTTATCTTCTAAATTACGCAATCGGTTTAAAACTTAAATAATCAATCCATATTCCGAAACCGGTTACTCTCCGCGCTTATGCTTCTTTATCGTCTTCCGAATAAAACCGTATCTTAAAATAAGGTATTATAATTTTAACTTAACAACTTTCTCATTAATCGCAAAAAAGGTCGCGGCGTTATCGTAAGACCTTATCCTCTTTTCAGTCGTCGAATTCGCGCATTATTATCAAATCGTTATATTCGTAATCGTAACCGTAATCATAATTAAGGTCGCGTTCTGATCAGGACCTCATCCCCTCCGTCTAATAATCGAAAATCGCAAGTTGCCTCGGCAGCTAACTAAAACCAGTCTCCTTACATTAGCAGCCAAATAAATTGGGACGGGGTAATTTAATCCTAATCAATGCATATTTAATAAAAATGTCACGATTAAGCCCGCGGTTCAAAAGATAATAAAAACAACGCAAACTGTATTATGTGGTATTAAATCCGTATGTGAAGCGATAATAATTATCTCCTCTTTCTGGGGTTGCGCCCAGCGAAAAAATGAACTCCTAGAAATACATGACTGGTGATGACTAATTGATCGGCAAAGCCATGTACCCGGCTCTGCACCCTGCACCATTTCAATATATACATTCCATAAATCCAAATATATCCCTTTTTTTTCGTCTTAATCATACCTCCCCGGTAACGTTACGCTACCGGCGCGGTTTATAATCAATTACGGATACTTACTTATAAAATTTATTAATAATAACTTTACGCGCCAAAATAACCTTCCCTTCTACCTTATTCCCCGACCTTATTAACTTCGGCTAGCGGACGGCACCGTAACTAACGCCGTTACCTTTACGTATACGTTACAATTTCGTATAGGTTCCGTTACGGAAAAAATCACCTTATACCAATAACCTTTAAACGGCCCCGATATTATTTTCGGATTACCCTAGCTTCGCAAGTATAATCCGTTAATCGATTAAACTATAAGTACTATACATATCGACAACAAAACGATATCAGAAATCCTATTACTACTAACGCTAGTAAATATAACCCTTACCCTTATTATTTTACCTTCCCTCCCTTAAAATACTAATATACCAATTAAAATACGCTTCCTTTACGTTACTAACTTCTTAATATTTTACCATATAAAAAACATTATAATAAATTCCATATTTTTAACGAAATTTATCGTTTTTACGGATATTTTATACAAAATCACCTCTATTCCGTCATAGCCGCTTTCTGCTAATAAAATAACGTCGTTAATACTTGACGCGGTTTTCCGTAATATCCTTATCTAAAACGACAACCTTAATCCGAATATTATACCCCCTAAATTACGGGCTTTTCATAATTATATTACCGAAACGCCCTAATTACGCCACGTAATCGAAAGAAATATACAGAAATACCTAAATAACAAACTACCTACAATAATAACCGAAATCTTAAAAAGATTTCCTCCTAAATATTACGACTTAACGAAAACGTTTATATCCAGCAACATTAATACTTTACCGCCTTATTAACCTTTCGATTATAAAATTAAGCTGCTTCCAGGCCAGACGCCGCCATAGAGTCGAACGCGGGCCATATCGCTATACGAATTGCTAGCAATATGGAAATATATTAACAACTATTTAAAGAAAGGCTTTATTTATCCCAGCAGCTTCTTTATAGCAGCCCCCATTTTATTTGCTAAAAAGCTAAGGGGTAACGTACGTATTTACGTAAATTACCGGAATCTTAATAACGTTATGGTAAAAAACCGTTACCTAATCCCTTTAATCCGCAAAGCTTTAAACGCTTTTTGCTTAGCATATATATATATTAAGCTCGATATCGCTACGGCATTTAACCGCTTACGTATCGCCTTAAAGAACAAATAAAAAATAGCTTTTAAAACCCGGTTCCGCTTATTCGAATATTTCGTAGCAAACCTTAATATAACGGGTATTTCTAATTCGTTTTAACATTATATTAATTACACCTTATTCGACCTATTAAATAAATATATTACAACTTACTGTAATAACATCTTAATTTATAGCAAAAGCAAAAAGAAAAATACAAAAGCTATATCCGGGAAATATTACGTTACCTCGTTAACGTAAGGCTAACGATAAATATCCGCAAATACGAATTTAACGTTACTAAAATACGATATTTAAGCATTATAATCTTTATAAACGGTATTACCATAAACCCTGATAAAATAAAGGTTATTTAATAATAAAAATAATCTGGATTATTACGAAAATTATAACGTTTTTTTAACTTTGCGAACTTTTACCATTAATTCATAAAAGGCTTTTTATCGATTACTAGGCCCCTTACCGCCTTAATAAATAAGGTTAAATAAATCGGCTTATTCTTAAATAACGTAAAGGCGGTATTTTAATAATTAAAAAACATTTTTTTTACAGCTTTAGTGTTGTTTTATTATAACGCCCGGCGCCGTATAGTTTTAAAAACTAACACCTTTAATTAAAGGTTAAAGGGTTTTTTTTAGTAATGTAATATATGAAGCATATTACGGTTAATTGCCTTTTTTTTCACTAAATATAACCCTGCAAAATGCAATTCCGAGATTTACTATAAAAAACTACTGGCAATTATTAAAACGTTTAAAAAATAACGCCCGAAACTTTAAAAAACCAAAAAATCCGTAAGAATTATTACCGGTTATAAAAACTTTTAACATTTTATGATTATTAAGCTTTCAAATTAATACCAAATCTGCTAGTCCGAATTTCTTAACGATTTCCGGTTTTAAATAATTTATAAACCAAAAACTAAAGTTACGATTTTTAACGCCTTTTTTCGCCAACCTAACGTACAGCCCGCGGATCGTAATAATATAAACGATAATAAGGTGGCGTACTGATACAAAACGATATTTCTATTTTATCGATAAAAAGTTCCGTTAAAAACGTATGCCATAAATATTAACCAGCTAATAAATATACTTATCGATGCCGCTTTTAGGTTGTTAATATTGGTTAATAATATCTTAGCCGTATTAGTAAACCCGGCTTATAAACGTTTTAAGTAAGGTATCCGTAAAGCGTTTAAGGTTACGAAAGCCGATTATAAAGCCGTATAAAAACGTATTTACGTTCGGGATAGGCTATTTATCCTTAACGATAACGTTTTTAAACTTTAAATATTTTACCGCAGCTATAACGTAACGCTTATAAATTACCTAAGGCGTTTTAAAACTTACGACCTGTTATGGCGGAATTATTATTAGCTACGTTTATCCCGAGATATAATTACGTTCGTATAAAGTTACCATTTTTACCACCGTATTAAAATATTTAAAACGTTACCTATAAATTTCCTTAACCTTTTATCGGTACCGTGTTACGGCTGCACCATACCGCTACACCACCAGAGCAAAAGATCGGTGGAATGATCGCAATCGTGGCAATCATCCTGGTGCTTACAGCCATATACATGTCCTAGAGCTGTACGGTACCCCCGAACCGTAACATACCGTTCCGCCCGTAGAACGACGTATTGGTAGATTATGTTAACCCCTTTCTTTTTTATAAAAAATTCGGATATATTTATAAATACGTCCTTATAATAGTTAACTGCCTTATAAAAATACGTTATTTTGCCTCCGTAATGAATATGTCGGCGAAGACTTTCGCTAACGCCTTTATCTTTAACGTTTACCGCTTATACGGTATACTTGTTACGATAATATTAAACCGAAATACGTAATTCGTTTTCATTTTTTGAAAGGAATTAAATTAACGTTTGGGCGTTACGTTTCGTATATCGATTACGCATTACCCGCAAACTAACGGCCGGACGGAGGTAATTAACGCGGTAATGGAATAATACTTTCGGGATTATTGTTTTTTTATTAAAACGATTAGGTGGATTAGCTTTCCTTAGCTGAATTCGTTAATAATAACCACGTATCGGAAATTATTAACGTTTCGCCGTTTTTCGCCAATTACGGTTTCCATCCGACCATAAAAACGGGACCGTTACATCCGTCGGACGCCTTTAAAACGGTAGCGTAATAGAAGGAATTTAATAAAGCAATATATTATGCGGATAAGTTAAAACGGGTTCTTAAACGAATTAAAGCTTTAATAACGGAATTATAAGACCGTTATATAAAGTAAGCCAATTAATACCGTTTTAACGCCGCTATGTTTAATAAGGGGGAATGCGTATAAGTTAATATTTGTTATATAAAGTTAGGGAAATCTAACGATGAGTTTAATAATAAATAAATAAGTTTTTTCGTTATTACTAAAGTATACCCCCGCGCTGTTATTATATAATTACCGACGCGTTATAAATTATTCCTAATTTTCTATACCTTCTTAATTTAACGCTATAAACCAGGCCTGCTAAAATAAAAGGATATTAACGCAAAATAGGATACGTATGCAAAAGGTATAATCGTTACGAATAACGAAAGTTTAGAAAAGACTAAATAATATTTTAAAAAGTTTTTTAACTTTAGGAATATTAAACGAGGTTTTTAATATAAGGTTAAATAGCCGCACCCTTACTGGCTTACCTAAAAGCCGGCCGAAAACTTTAAAAGGTATAATTCGGATATAAGGGAATTTTATAAAAGTAACCTTAACAAACCCGGCCCGCCCGATTAATTCAAACTTTTACAGGAAAATATAACCGTAACCGCGGCTTAAGCATAAGATTTTAATAGATAAATAACGAAATGCAGGCGAAATAAAGATAAAAAGATGTAATTAAGCTAACGTTATAACGGTGTAACGATAATGGCCATATTATGCTAAATTAAAAAAAGAATTACGAATATAAAAATTAATACTAAAATATTACAAATACCAGAACCGTAAGATAGGCGGTAAGATAACAGCACGCCAGCATATCGACCACGTAACGATAATAATGCCCAACTCCGAAAGGCGAACCGGCGCGGTAATAACTTGGCGATAACTAGAAGTTATCGAGACATAAAGGGAACGTCGCCATATTAACGGCCTTCTAAGCAGGGCCCAGGGCGGAGGTAATTACAGCAAATACCTTACCCCGGAATATGCGCTTAGCTAACGCTTATAGCTGGTAACTATCGTTACCAGGAACCAGACGGCACTTAATTACCCTTTTTTAAGCGACAATTTTAACGTCGCTTTTAATAACGATACGTTAACGACGTAATTACAAAACGTGCAAATAACGGTATACTTACAGCGTTTCCAACGGAACGAAGGTAGTATACCTATATAAGAGTATGGCAAGCGGCCAATTAAGCGGGATAGTTGGCACGGTTCCTCTGATAATGGCGTTAGTAACGTAACTATAACTACGGGATAAAATTAACCTTCTTTTTAACGCCCGTTATTTCGAAGCCGGAACAATAAATCTTTTCGGTTGCCTCGAAGGTGGTATATAAGCGTAGCATCGTATTACAAACCTTAATTCGGAAATTAATATCGTGCTTATAAACTTCGTTACCGTCGGCGTCAAGGTTGGGGTTACTATTAGCATTCCGGGCGATATTAAAATAAAAGGCTACTTATTCGAATAAGGCCTTTAAATCTAAGGAATTACTTTATGTACCTTCCGCCGATTAGGTTACGCAGTATTAATAAAGCAAATACGTTACGGTAATAACAAAATATTATAATAACGCGTATAATTTATAAGCAGATGGGCCTTTCAGTACGTAACGCAAAACGTATATTTATCCGTTACGGTAATAACGAAATGGTAACGGAATATAAATAATTTATTAATTATTAGCTCGTAATTAAGGATAATATTACGAAAATAAATCATATAAGGGCGTTTAGCGTATACGGACGCCGCATAGGCAGTATAAGGTTAAGAAGGTATTATTACGAAAACGAAAAAGAAATACAAAACGGTTTTATAAGGCGGCGAAAAGGTAACGAAAAAAGAACGGAAAATGGGCGTTGCGATATTATTATAATATTAATGCGGCGTCCTTAAAAAAAGAAGAAAAATAGATTAAAACCTAAAAAGGTTTAATATTTATCTTTTTAAAAAGCGGTAAAGATAATGGTAAAATTCCTTTACGAGTTAATAACATTGGTGGCGTAACGACATCACCACTTCCGTTTCGGAATGGGCGTTGTACCCCACGCTAACGTTGCGGCACCGGGGTAACAGCCCTATATCGTTTGCGCAATACGCGTACCTTGCTAGCTCTCCTACGTTATAAACCAAACCAACATATTGCAAGGTACCTATGCTTTAAGTCCGGGATAAACTATTTACGGTATAAAGTTTTTCTTATAAGCAGTTGGGGACAACTACCTTAAGAAGGGGGAGCTACTGTTACGGTACCAACGTTACGGCTTAGCTGAGCAGCTATAACGCTATATAGCTGCAGGCGCACCACGCCTCTTAGATAGTTCTCTCTTTCTTCTTCGTGTAACAACAGAATACCTTACCCAGCCTTTAGAGACGATCAGCGCCGTGATAATTATTAAAAAAAGTACAAATATTAAACTAAATAAAAACGGTACCATTTAAGTACTAAGGATTTAAAAAACTATTCAAGGATAAAGAAAACCACGAATTACCATTATATAATTAATAAGATCACCGAATACCTATTAAAAAAGGATATTATTTTAAACTTTATAAAATTTACCACATAAATCTTAAAAAGTTAAAAGCCTTATAAAAAACCATTTAACTCGATTTAAAAAAAGTACATTTAAACCTCTAATTTTCCTACTGGATATCCCGTCTTTATAATATCAAAAACCAAAGACGGAAAGTGAAAAATCGACGAAAACGGAAACCTGGTTTTTAAAAAATTAATTAACTATAAATAACTAAACGATATTACGATTAAAAATAAATATCTTTTAACTTTTATAAATACCTTAAAAGAAAACGTTAATAAAGTTAAATAATTTACTGCATTTAATTTACAAAACGGTTATTACCGTATC
Organism: Monosporascus ibericus; assembly: GCA_004154915.1. Classification (NCBI taxonomy): domain Eukaryota; kingdom Fungi; phylum Ascomycota; class Sordariomycetes; order Xylariales; genus Monosporascus; species Monosporascus ibericus. The sequence continues at coordinate 132,407 of QJNU01000100.1, read as the reverse complement.
AAAATAGCCTAAAAAGAAGAATGAAAAACGGCATTCAGAACGATATACGGACTTACTAATGCTCCCGATAATTTCCAGCGCTTAATTATAATCATTTTAGGGAAATATCTAAATAAGTTTGTGTTCGTTTACCTTGATAATATTCTTATTTACTTCGGAACTTTGGAAGAGCATAAATAACATATAGCTTAAATATTCCAAACTTTAAATAAGGCAAATATCCGAATTAACTCAGCCAAAAACGTATAGTATATATAAAAGCATAACTTTCTAGAATATATATTTACCCGCGGCCAAATTCAGATTTAACGTTTTAAGATAAAAGTAGTTAAGGATTAGCCTATTTTAAATAAGGCGACCGTTACCGACATCCGGCAGATTTTAAAATTTACAGAATACGTACGAAGCCTAATTAAAGAGTACGGAGATATAGTTAAACCATTAACGAAATTTACTATTAAAAATACGTTAATAAAGAATTTAAAAGCCCAAAAAATGCAAAAAAGGCGTTTTAAATCTTAAAGGACGTAATTATTAATAAACCCAGAATAAAATTACTTAACGCAAATAAAAAGAAACGCCTAAAAACGGACGCCTTAAATTATGCATTAAATGGCGTTTGGAATAACTAAAAGATAACAACAATTAATACTTAGTAACTTATTACTCGAGGGCATTCCGAAATGCAGAACTTAGATATCCGATGTATAATAAAGAACTGCTGGCAATTATTAACGTTTTTAAAAAGTAAGAACCTTTCCTTAGCGGAATTAAAAAACCCGTTAATATTTGCTTGGATGATAAAACCTTCGCCGATTTATAAAAGCATAAAAGTTAAATAAACGACATAAAACTTGGATAATTTTCTTATTAAGGTTTAACTTCGAAATATATCATATCAAAGGAAAAAAATATTTAGGTAGATATTTTTAATCGCAGAGGTAATAATAATTCTAACGTTCTTAAACGAAGTATGTAGATATTATAATATAATAAAGATGGCATTATATAATTAGGCGAAATCCTAAAAGAATTCACCCCCGAACTTTTAACGAAATTTCGATGTTTTTACGATACGAAAAAAAAAGAAAAAGGTCCAGTAATTAAAGGGATAGCTAAAAAACCAACTACTATACCATGGCAAGATTTATGTTCTTAAGGACTAACAAGAACAATTCGTAAAGGAATTTTACGAAAACCCATTATATAAATATCAAGGAATTTTCAAAACCACTTGAGGGTTATAGGAAAAGTATGACTTCCTAAAACTACGCCGAATAATCAAAAAGATCGTTAAAAATTGCAACATTTATAATAAGGCTAAAATAATACGCCATAAGCCCTATAAATTATTACAACCTACGGATATTCCTAACAAGGTATAAATACCATAGCTTAAGATTTTATTATTAACTTTCCTTTATTTAAAAACCCAATTATTAAAATCGAATACGACGGAATCTGGCTAATCGTTAACAGATTTACCAAAAAACATTATTTTTAATCGAAACAAACTTTTTACGTCCAAATTTAATACCAGCTTTTTCAAATAGATAGGTGCTAAGCTTAAATTCTTAATAACTTATTACTCCCAAACAAATATTTAAACGGAATAATTAAACCAAACCTTAAAATAATATTTCCGAAGCTATACTAATTACTGGCAAAATAACTAGGTAAAATTATTATTATTAACATAAATAACTTATAATACGTTTATTAACGAAAATATAGGCATTTTCTCTTATATAGCTGTATACGGACACAAGGCAATAACCTAATAACTAAAACAATTAACGCATAAAACTCTTACGATTACTACCTTAGCTTTTCGAACAAAAATAATAGTAACGGAAATCAAAATAATACAATCCCGTTTATAAGCAGAATTGCGTTTTCTCCAGCAAAAAATAGCCTAATATTATAACAAAAAAAGATTTAAGAGATTAATTTTAACGAAAGAAAACAAGGTTTATTTATTACGTTAAATATAAAACGCAACGTCGAACATTTCACAAATAAAGACCAAAAAGGCTTAACGATAAACTTAATTTTAAAAGACTTGGCCCGTTTAAAATTAATAAAGTTATTTCCAAAACTAATTACCGATTATCGTTACCTAAAATAATAAAGATATACCCTATCTTTTATATTTCCTTACTTAAACTAGCACCTAAAAACGCCCCGTTAAAGATAAACCTAGAAATCGAAAAAAACGATAATAAATACGAAATCGAAAAAATACTGGACTTCAGAATAATCAAAAACAAGATTTAATATCTAATCAAATAAGAAGGATACTTATACGAAGAAAATATTTAGGAATTACTTAACCACCTAACGAATACAATGAACTTAGTTAAAACGTTTTACCGGCAGAATCCTAACCGACCGTCTCTAGCGCGGCCAAAGTCGTAAGCGACAAAAATCCCCCGTTTAAATCTAAACCCGCAACGTTTTAATTAAAGGAATTAATATCCGAAACCAATTACGCCTGCTTTTATCGCAAACGCTTTTTTTCCTTATTTAATATTTCTTTTTTTTTTAATTCGTTAATAAAACGAAATTCCTGCCGAATCATTTTCACCTCGCGGCGTTAAAAAAAATCTTGCTATCGACTCAGCCGAATCAGCCTCGCCGTAGCCTCGGATTATAACCGCTAAAGGTTTAGCAGCGTTTTTTCAGTTACCTTTTTTTCTTTATTAATTCGCGTTTTCTCCGAGCGAATATTTTGTAACAATTTTAAAGAAACATTATTACCCCTATACAACATATTTACCTTATAGCAGTATTAACACTTTTTCCTTCCTTCAATTATCTTACACTTTAACCCTAAATCTTCGTAACGTTCGTACAGTATAATAAGACAACCAAAGTCGATAATAAAAAACGCAAGCTTTTTTTTATTATCGGTAAAAGACTTAAATCGTTTTCGCAGGAAGCCTAACATAATGGCAAGTTAATTAAAAACCGCAGCAATTAAGAGTTAACCAAAAGAAAAAGGAAACTAACTTATTTATCTTTAGGGATAAAGATCTCGTAAGGAAGGAAATAATGTTACGAAACGGGAAGGACTTTTAAACTAAAAATAAAACCCTAAGAAGGTAACCCTAACGGGTAAACCTCGGCCCCACTAAATGGTCTCTGTCGCGTTAACAAAAACCATCCAAAGACTCCTAGAAGACCATATAAAAAGGTTCCAGAAACTTTGAAGAAGACGACAAGGATATATATAACCCAAGTTCCTATGTAAATAGCACTTCCTTAGTTTTTCGCTCCTTAGCTATCAATCTAAGCCTATAGCCAAAGGCAGTCGTTCTTTACTATGGGAAGAGTTTTTAAATCTCTTTAACGAACAGACCCTTAATGAATTATTCCTCGCCCTATTATTACTTGCAAATCAAGACCCCATTTCGGATACTGCTTATACTTCCAGGTGGATGTATGACAGGTTCGTTATACTAAAATATGCATTTTTTACGAAAATGATAAATAACTATAAAATATAACCTTACGAATTCATAACTTATATAATTATAACACATTCTCGATTTCTTTATTAAGTCTGCTTTAACCTTTTACATTTTTTAATCTTTATGATAACTATACCTGTTACTATAACAAACCTTATCAAAAATTCCGTTTTATCGAAGTTATAAATATTATTTTTTACGATGCTATATTTAATAATTATAACCCGGATAAGATTAAATCTTTTACGAAATACCTTTAAATCTTCGCATAAAACTATTTGTTAATTTATTTTTCGAATTAAACGCGATTTAAAGTTTTTTTCTTTACCGTTTAATAAAATTCGACGCTCATTTAATCCCGGCTCGTGTTGCAACGTATTAAGCAAGCAATAAATTAGTCATATCTTTAACGTACTAAAGCCAAATAGGAAAAACTTACGTATCTATGTTAAAAACGTTTTCGATAATAGATTCTTTTTTCGGTCGGCGTTAGTTTTCGCGAATTGAGCGTAATAACAGCTCGGGAAGATTTGCCATTAAATCCGTTTTCTAATATGAACGGGATAACTTCGTATATAAAACCAAGCCGTTTAAAACTAAGTTTCGGGTCTATTTTTCTTATCTGAACGGCTAAATTCATTCTAACTTCTTTTATGAGGCGGTCCATAACATTAATACTAAAGAATGAGTAAACAAAGATAAGTAATTAGAATTGTTTAAAAAGTGTCCGACGAGCTTGTCTGAGACGTTATACCCTTTTTATTCTTTTTTTTGGCTTTAGCTTTTCGATATACCTTATCTTTCTATTTTAAAACGCGTTTATTCGTTTTACATCGAAAGTTTAATACGATGTTACCATCCCTATAACCCGAGAAAATCTTTCCTTTTCGGCTTTTATAACGTATATAAAGCTGCTATAATGTCCGATAATATCAAACTCGGATTCGTAAAAGCTCGATTTATTTTATTCGATTTTAATAACATTTTCTTTTAAATTTCAAAAACTTTTCAGTTATGCCTATATTACTGGTTTTTCTACTTACTTCCATTGGTCTTATTTTTCCGCTGACGAAAACCCTTTAAAATATTCGGATAATTATAAAATAAAAAGGTTATTTCTAAAAGAAGACGGAAAATTATTAATGTAACTTGTTAATAAAAATACTTAAATCGGTTAATTTTATAATAAAGAGTTCCTTATTACTTTTGTATCAAGCCGCTTTTTATTAGAAATAAAACACCTAATTATAGGAAACGAACTATATTTTAAGAAAATGTTAAAAAACTAAAAATAAACGTTTCTAAAAGGAAGAGATCCTGATTATACAAAAGCGATAATATTTTCAGCCCCCCCTAAAAAAGAGATAAGCAGATATTGCAGCCTATGACGGCTGAACGTAGTTATCGTAAAAGGATTAAGTCTAAGGAACGGAAATATAACGTTGACGGCAAGCCCGAATATAATACGCGCATTTGTAAAAAAGTTATGAATATAGCTTACAAAAAAGAATTCGATTAGTTTAAATTAATTTCATATATTATGATGAATTAATTTGAATTTATTATTAAAAAATGTTTAAAAGCATCCCGCCTACTAGTGCATATCGTTTACTGATGTAGCAAGTTAAGCTTATTTGTTTTCAATAATTATTTTAAACATATTTGTCGAATGCCTTGTTTAACTTTTTCGACTTGAATAGTTTCTTTAATAAATATATTAGTTACTTACATCGTAATTCAGTAACGTAATATCTTTAAGTATATCGTTATATCGGGATATATAAATCTTTCGAGTTATAAATCGTTCTAAATAAGATTAATATAATACTAAATGTTAAATACGTATACTTTAAATTAAAATTCGCTTTTGAAACAAACTTAATTTTTAAGCTCTTTTTAAATAATTTAGGACGTCGAATATACGGTAGCTATTATTATAATTAAAGTATATAAATGATTGTTACTGATATATAACCTAATATATTATATAAATGAACCGACTACAAAAGCGAAACGATTAAACTTTAACACCTTTCAACCATCTCACTTTAATTATCCATTTCTTGACGTTAATAATATAAAATGGCTTATTATAAGATAAGCGAGGGGGCGACGCTAACCATAAGACTAAAAGATCAGCAATTCCAAACCCCAATTGAGGTTTGGACACTCAAATCCACCTTATAAGAGCATTGTACCAATACCGCCGACCGCAGGTGCGCATATCGTTACACTTATCAAAAAAAGCGCAAGTGAACCTAGCCTTTTAAGCTAAAAAACGAAATCCGACATTTAATTATATAATACTTAGTTTTATATATGAAGTTACCAAAATTACGTTACATAAACGATATAACAGTAAATACGTTCGAACTGATATTATTCTTAATTCGCGGAAATTAATGCCAACAGAAAAGACTTTTATTATCTATCGAACTTTTAACTTAAATACGCGAATATTTTCTATCCGGCTTTTGTACGTTAAATATATAGGAAATTTGTTATTTACTTAACGCGTTACGATACGTTTTAAAATTAACGAGACGTTAAGTTTTGTTAAACTGTAAAAAACCTTAAAACGCATTTAAATGGAAAAATTAATTATTAAACGTACTATACGAAGATCCAGAGATATTTCGAAAATAGTTCGAGCTTATTCGATTTATAGTCGCGAAATAAAACACTACAAAAGAAATCTAAAACTTTGACGAAACGGGCTTTTTTATAAGGTTTTTATAATGCCGGGTATCGTAATTATAAATACTAAAAAATATAGAAAACTTGAATAGACATGATGAAAGAATCGGAAATAGATTATAATTATATGCATGGTTAGTATAAGTTAAAGCCTTATTCTCTAGGCTTAGCCAAATATATAGAAAATCATTCCACGATATAATTTCCACGATAGATACTATACCTAGTATTTTCGAATAACGTATGACATAAGCGAGCTACACGCACAAGCGAGCTGCGCGTTTTTTTTTAACTTTCTTATAATTCAACTTTAAGTGTTTATTTTTCAATACCACTATCATGGAACGGCTTACAAAAGAAACCAGAATAAACTTAGCCGTTCAGGTTAAAAAGAATAATTTTAAACTTTCTTATACCAAACTTGGTTCTATATATACGGTTCCAGCTTTTACTTTAAGAACCCGAATTAACGGTAAACCTGCGCGATACGATACCGTTCCTAATTCGCGCAAACTGATACCGACCGAAAAGAAATCGATTATCGAAAAAATCCTTAACTTAAATACGTAAACGTTTCCTGTCCGGCTTTAATACGTTAAAGATATAGCGAATTTATTACTGGCCCAGCGCGTTATATTACGCGTCGGAATTAACTGGGCGTCGAACTTTGTTAAATAGCAAAAAAACCTTAAAACGCGTTTAAATCGGAAAGTCGATTATCAAAAAGTATTATGCAAAAATCCAAAAGTATTTCGCAAATAATTTAAGCTTATTCGAACTATAATCGCAAAATACGGTATCGTAAAAAAAGATATTTACAACTTCGACGAAACAAGCTTTTTAATAAGGCTTTTTATAACATCAGGTATAATAATTACAAATATTAAAAAACGTAAAAAACTTAAATAAGCTTAATAACATAATCGGAAATAAGTAATAATTATATAAGCTATTAATTCGTAAGGTTAAGCTTTGCCGTTATTTATTATCATAATAAGGAAAAACCACCTTAATTTTTAATATCGAAAACATTTATTATTACCCGATTAAAAGCTTGGTATAAGTTATAATAATTAAATAATAAACGAATTAAATTTAAAATAAATTCAACACTTCGACAAACATATCCGAACGCGTACGAAAAAATCAAAACGTCTTTTTATTTTTAACGGCCACGAAAGCCACCATTTAATAAAATTCGAAAAATACTACGCGGATAACGGCATTATTACTTTTTGCATACCTACGCATTCCTCCTATCGGCTTTAACCTTTTAACATATCCTGCTTTTCTATTTTAAAACGCGTTTATTCGTTATATATTAAGAATTTAATGTAACGTTACCATACCTATATCGCGAAAAAAGACTTCCTCCTCGGCTTTTATAACGCGTTTAAAGCTGTCATAACGTCCGATAATATCAAATCCGGATTTATAAAAGCCGGATTTATTCCATTCGATCTTAATAACGTTTTATCCGATTTAGAAATTCCTCCAGTTATACTTATATTAACCGTCTCGCCGTTTACCTCCGCCGGTTCTAATCTTTCGCCTTTTGCAAAAACCCTTATAAATATCCGTAAAATAATAAAATAAAAACGTTATTTACAAAAAAAGATTAAAAATTATCAGGGTAGCTCGCCGACAAAAATCGTTAAATCGGTTAATCTGTTAGCCAAAAGTTACCTAATATTTTAGCATAAAGTTATTCTCCTAAAACAAGAAGTTACTTAATTACGCGAAACTAACCACACCCTTAGCAAATGCCGTAGGACTAAAAATAAACGTCTTCAAAAAGGAGGAATATTTATTATATAAAAAGGACAAACCTTTTTAGCCGAAAAGGAAAAGGGTAATAAAAAAATGCAACCAATAACGGCTAAAAGTAGTTATCGTAAAAGGGTTAAAACGAAGAAACGGAAATATGGCGTCTACGGCAAGCCCGGACATAATACGCGTACTTGTAAAAAAGTTGTAAATACGATTAGCGAAAAAAAATCCGATTAATTTGAACTAATTAAATATGTTGTGGTAAAGTTATTTGGATTGATTGTTACGAAGTGCAAAAATCCGCGTAGCTCGCTTATGCGCGCAGCTCGCTTGTGTCATACGTTACCAGAAGTGATTAATAGTTTTTACGATTAGGGTAAGCTGTATACCTCAGTCCTATAAAGCCTCACTTTAAAGCCGCCGGCTGGGCCCTTGTAAGCCCGTAATCTTTCGACTAATGTCGATTTAAAAGGTTTATATACGTAGTTGTTAATACTTTTCGACCTTAATAGGCCTTATACCCGCTGGCTGACTCGGTAAGGTTAATGTAACTTAGAAGATGTTAAGGTCTACGCGGTAAAGCTTAATTACGCATATAAATATTAATCGTTCTGAAGGCGAAAAAGAAAATACTAATATAATAAGCGAATAAAAAGTACTCAACATTAAACCACTTTCCGAATTTTTATAATTATTAAAATACTACACCGCGTAATTCTAAATATACGATAGCGGTAATCCATAACAATAAGAATTTTATAAAAATTATTTTATTCTCAGTATATAATTCCTACAAAGGCACGGAACGAACTAAAATTATTACGTTTATTATCGATTTATCAAGTTTTTTTTTAATAAAAATGGACTTCGACTTTTAATTATCAGATACGATTTAATTTTCGAGATTAACGGTTATCTATTTTTGCAAACAATTATACCGGCAAATACAAAAATTATGTAAAAACTATTAACGAAACTGAAGAAGAAAATGATAACGGGCTTTAGAATTCTGAAGTTCAAATGTTAGAAAGACGTAGGAAAAGCTACGAACTATAGTTTGCCCGGCTGCTCCGGATTGCAAAACAATCTCTAAAATGCGGATAAGAATCGACGTAGAGAGGAACGGGACAAGGTAATCTAAAGTTCCCTTAAAGTAAGACGCCTGCGAAAGGAATGAGTTTAGTGAAGCCTAGAAATTGAGGTAACAATCTATCATTTCGTTTAATTTTATCTATACGGTCGCGTCTCCTTCGAGGAAAGGATTATGATTATATAAGTTATTAATATATAAATTTATACTTTACTGTTATTTTTTCTATTGGCGAAAGGAAACCTACTTCGGTTCTTAATATCGCGATAACTTCTTATTAGCCGATTGAAAGATTAATATTAATTTTAATCATTATATAACGGACGAATTAATTTAAAATAAATTTAATATTTCGATAAATATATTTAAACGCCTGTGAAAAAATAAACCTTTTTAATCTCTAATAATTACGTAAATCATAGTATTATTATACTTTATATACCTTTTTATTTCCTTCATCATCTCTAACCTGTCGACGTTTCTTATTTTCCAGTTTTAAAATACGCTTATTTACCTTCTATCGAATCTTTAATACGATGTTATTATACCTATATTACAAAAAAAAAATTTACCAGATTCTATAACGCGTCTAAAGTTCCTATAATTTCCGATAACATTAAATCCGCATTTACAAAAGTTAAATTTATTACATTCGATTTTAATAACATTTTATTCGAATAAAACCCTTCTTCGGTTATACTTATACTAACTATTTTGCCGCTTATTTCCGATAATTTTATACTTTTCCCTTTTACGAAAACCTTTGAAAATATTCGAAAAATAACGCAATAAAAACGTTATCCATAGAGAAAGAGAAATGTTTATTAGGGTAACTTGCTAATAAATATAATTAAATGGTTTAATCTTTAACAAAGAATAATTTATTTCTTTTATACGAAGCTCTTTGTCCAGGAAAACCCCGCCTAATTATACGAAACGAATTATACTTTAAGTAAACTTTAAAAATTTAAAAATAAACATTTTTAAATAGAAGGAATACATACTATATAAAAAGGATAAGGTTTCCTGGCCGCAGAGAAAATAAGTGTCAGATATAGGGGACATCAGTTATGTTATTGTATTAAACTAGTTGCGTATGCTGTTATACGCGTACAACTTTAGATAGCTTAGCTCTGGAACATATATAGGCCGATCTGTAGATAACCTTTCCGTATATGGGGTGCGCTACGCACCCCCCAGCTAGCTGACACCGCCCGTTAACGCCTTAGAATCTTTACGGCGTTAATCGTCATACTTTATTACTTCCTAAAATCACAGTTATCCATTTTACCTTTCCTCCGGCGATTAAATTCTTTTAATTAGTTAATTCTGCGTTTAAAATAAGCCTTAAAGCTTTCCTTTACTAATTTGAGGCTTTTATAATATTTATTAGTCTTAACTGCTCTTTGAAGCTCTTAAAAGGTTTTCGTAATAAAGCTTTAATTAATTTATTAACTAATATATCGCTTATAAGCGTATAATATACTTTAATTAGGTTTCTTTTTATTAAGTTTTATAGCTAATAATTATATATATTTATGTAACGTAACTTTATTTATAAAAATGCGATATCGGCGTCAACTAACTGTGTAATTTATAATTCTCCTATTATATATTTAATGGTTCTATATCGAAACCGATCTTTAATTCTTTAATTAATTGAAAATTAAATACGGGTTTCTTTAATAACTTTTATAAAGGATAATAATTCCGCTTTGATTATAAAAGTAGTTATTATATCTTTCTTGTCCGCTCGCTATTTTATTACGTTTCCGAACAGTAATATTTTAGCAGCTTGGTAATTTTTTCGATCTATTATATTATTCATAAAAAGGCGTTAATTTAAGAATTTGTTGAATTCTTCACACTGAATTACAGAGTTAACGTGTTCGTTTCGATTAAGTATAATATAACCCGATTAGCTGCTATATAATATACGTTATTAAAGTTTAGGTTAAATCGTACGAATTGGGATAATACAAAGAATCTATTTTATTACGTATTAATAATAACGTAAAAGATTAAACCTTTTTTTTAATATTTATTAATTAGACCTGGATAAATAAAATTAAAATTTGGTAATAACTTCCCAATTATTATTACAGTTTTTAAAATATTATTTAAACCTTTTTTAGGAATTAAATTAATTAACGTATTTATAAAGTTAGATTAAGATAATTAAATTCTTTTATTAAGTTTATTTTTAAATATTTTAATATAGAGAAACCATTATAAATTCTTACCTTTTATAAACGTCTACTATTTCTATCTTTATTAAATTTGTTAATTAGTAAATTTTAATACTTTTTATTATACGTAACGACAAGGTCGTTAACTTAAAATAATAAAACACCTTTTAATAAATAAAATAACACGGTTTATAAAAAACGGGGTTAAATCTTACATTCTTAAGTATATCGGTAAAATTCTTTTACTAAAATAAAGGTAATTCCTTTAGTCCGTATCATACTTTCTTAATTAAAAATAACTTATTACGTTAACGTACCACACAAGCTCGCGGGCCACACAAGCTCGCGGGACACTTTTTTGGCACCTCGTAACAATTAATCCAAATAACCTAACCACAACATATCTTATTGATTCAAATTAACCATATTCCCTTTCGCTGACCGTATTTACAGCTTTCCAACAAGTGCACCTATTATATCAAAGCTTGTTGCGGACATTATATTATTATTCCTTTCTTTTACGTTGCATTATGACCGACTACCTTTTAACGCGTCGAGGCCAATATTACCCCTATTTCGAAAGTTCTAAAGCCGACCAACAAGAAAAGGATTACCGACCGAATTCCTAACTTATGTACGCGAGCGTTTTTTGTCCGGCTTTAATACGTGGAAGATATTCGCAAAATACGTCGTATTAGAAGCCTGTAAGCCGCGTCGCAAGGCTGTAGGGCAAGGCTGTAGGGCTTATTATGGGGCACGTTCCAGGACGCGTTATAGGCGCGTCGTAGGGCTTATCACGTTATTGCAGGACTTGTCGGAATAATAATTCGATTTTACGCATTTAAAATAATTAAATAAACGTTTTTAATAACGAATAACACTTATTATATAGGATAAACGAGTTCTTTTAGCCAGCAGAATAGGTGGTAATAAAAGAATATTATTAATTGCTGCTGAAAATGGCCGTGGCAAGTAGGTTAAAAGGAAGGAATAATAATATAACCACCGCAACAAGCCTTAATATAATTGGTGCACTTGTTAAAAAGCTGTAGATACGGTCAGCGAAAGGGAATACGGTTAATTTGAATCCATTAGATGTGTTGTAGTTAAGTTATTTGAATTGATTATTACGAGGTGTCAAAAAGTGTCCCGCGAGCTTGTATGGCCCGCGAGCTTGTATGCTACGTTATAAGTATCTTAAAGACGTCTTTATATATATTTTATAAAGTAAGTTCGCATTAATAAAAGCCTTTATAGCGTTATATTATTTAAACTTTAAATTAAATATAACCGTAATAATAAATAAAGCTTAAAATAACCTTTTAAGAAATATAAAAACGTATATATCGCCATATACGTTCTTAAGCTATTAATTACTTCGTATGACAAAACGGGCCTTAAACTTCTAAAGCCAGCTATACTTATTAAACTTCTAAACGTATACTTATATATATTTTAATACTTGGTTTCTTTTAATAAACGGTTAATTAACAATCTCTCAAAACTTTATTTTCTTATAACATTGTAAATAAGCTGTTTCGGCATCACGAAATATATTTCTTAACCGATATCTATTCAGCTTTTTATAACCTCGCGGTAATAACAGCAAGTTTCGCTTATATACTCGATTTAAAGATTTAAATAATGTTTATATTTTTAATATATTAAAACCTTTTCAATAAAGCCGGTACATTTTTCGAGTTTTTAATCTCATTAAACTTCCGTAATTTACTAGCCGGTTACTCATCGTATTTACAAAATAAGTTATTTGTCCTACATTAAATACGGCTTTTTAAATTTTATATTCGTTTTTAATAACACCGTTTCAGTTCGGAACGTCCGGGAAACCTATATCTACGACTCGTAAAGTACATTTATCTTTACTATTACTTTATGTTCAATAAATGGACGAAGATTTGACGTTATTTTTATTACTTCCTCCGGCGTAATAATCTAAGAATCGAAAATAATTCTAAGAAAACGGTTATATAAAAATAATTAACTTTATGGGAATAAGCTTATTTTTCCTTATTCCAGACGTCATTTTCGCCTATATTACTTTAAAATTATCGTTTTGATTTCGCCGGTAATTAAGTCCCGTTTACGTTTTTATCCTTTTTTTGAAATATATATTAAATAACCGTGAGATTAAATAAGTCTTTTTATTTATCGAAGTAAAATTTATAATTTATCTTCTGTAATGTAAAAAAGCTCGTCTTTAACATTTTTAACATTGCCGGAGAAAATAATCTCTTCGCTAAATTATACATTTTAAATAACGATAACTTAATTCGTTAACAGCTTCCAAACTTCGTAAATATGTATTAATCCGTAATTAACAAAAAGGTTAATTTATATTTCAGTATTCAATTTTAAAAGCCTTGAAGCTTTTTATAACGGTAATCATTATAACGTAGGCCATATAATAATAAACATGTAAATAAGCTTTTTAAAGGTTTTAACTAAGTATTAGAACTCGTTTTTTAGAGGCTAAATAAGAAAAATAAACCTTATATAAAGTTTAGTAAAAAAACAAAGGAATATATAAGGGTGCGGCTGCATAAATATATTACCGATTTAAAAATATATACCATTAAGAACGTTAATAACTTAACATTATTTCGTATCGTAATCGCTTTTTTTAAATCATACTTTTTAAACGTTTTATACCCCCGTTTTCGGCTGAGGTATATAAAGCCAAGAGCTTAAGTTTAATATTACAAGTAGGCGATTAAAGCAGATCTCGGAATTAACAATCTTTCAAGATTTGTTTTATCGGATTCGATTATTTATAAAGAAACGTTGTCTTAATTCTTCAAGATTTCTAAAAAGGAATATCGAAATGTGATAATTAATATATTTTATTTTCGATTTTTAAGGTAAATATTCTAAATAAAGTTAAGATATTTATATCCGATAAGGTTTTTTTCGAAGTTAATAAAGTCGACGGCGATTTTCTATTCTAATCAGAATGTTCCTTTCCAAGGCTTATACCGTATTTATCTTTTCGCCTCTACCTTATTATATATTTAATATTCAATTATTTTAAAACCTTTTAATCGGACTCCCTTAATATGAGATTATATCTAAACGATTACTTCGGGCCCTAGGTAATCTAAATATAAATATTACATAATACCGTTATATTTACGTAATAGTTCTTTCGTTTATAAGTTATAAAGATTACATAAAAAGTAATTACGTCAATATCATCGATAATGAATTCATTAAACCTATTTATTAAAGAAATTATAACTTAATTATACTCTTTTGGAATGTAATTATTAATCTCTCGGTTATTCTATTATTAACCTTTCTTCCGGAGTTATCAGAATAATATGAAGTTATATGCGATTCTTTCGTAATAGGCTGCGTTATAAAGCCATAACGCTCTTTTACCGCTAAGGCTTTAAAATAACACATTAGCCGTTCTATACTCTTTAATCGGGACGAAGTTATTACCTACGTACATTTCGTTACTTTATACGGTTAATTTAAAATTTAAGAACCTATTAATAAAGTTAAAAATATATATCGTAAACCTTAGATCAAGGATAAATAGATTTCTTAAAGAGTAGGATAAAACGATTATAGCATCACGTTAATTAATAATTTAAAAAATATATTTAAATTCGTTTTATTCGTTTAAAAGCTAATCTGTTTTAATTATTAGTTTCTTTATAGTTTTAATAAGTAGTTAATCTTTTCCGTTAAAAACTTATTTGTAATTATTTAATTTCGAATAAATAACTTTAAACCTTCGCTTAATCAGAAGCCTTTTAAACTTTTATTAAAAATACATAATAATCTTAAGTTAACGTACTACATAAGCGAACGGTCCAATTTTTCACACTCCGCGACAACAAACTTAAATAAAATAGCCATGACGTAATTAATTAATTTAACTAATCGGCTTCGTTTTCGCTAGACGTATTTATAGCTTTTTTATAAGTACGCGTATTATGTCCGGGCTTACCGCAGACGCCATATTTCCGTTCCTTCGTCTTAACCCTCTTACGACGACCACCTTTAGCCGCTATTAGCTGCATTTTTTTTACTACCCCTTTCCTTTTCGGCCAGAAAAGCTTGTCCTTTTTGTATAGTAAATATTCCTCCTTCTTAAAAACGTTTAATTTTAGTCTTCCGACGTTTGCTTAAGATATGGTTCGTTTTGCGTAATTAGGCAGTCTTTTCCCGAAAAAAAGTAAATTCGTATAAAAGTAATAAGTTACTTTTCGTTAAAAGATTAACCGATTTTACTATTTTTGTCAGCGAGCTACTCTAGTAATTTCTAATCTTTCTTTACAAGGAAGGTTTTTGCTTCGTTATTTTACGGATATTTTTAGGGGTTTTTGCGGAAGGGGAAAAAATGGAACCGGCGGTAATAAGCAGCGAGACCGTCGGTATAGGCATAGTCGGAGGAACGTCCAAACCGAAAAGGACGTTATTAGGATCAAATAAAACAAAACTAACTTCTGCAAATCCGGATTTGATATTATCGGACGTTATGGCAGCTTTGAACGCGTCGTAAAAACTGGCGAGGAAATCTTTTTTCGCGATATAAGTATAATAAAGTGGTATTAAATCTTCGATATAAAACGGATAAACGCGTTTTAAAACGGAAAAATAAAAAACGTTAAAAAGTTAAAGCCAATAAAAAATACGCGGGTATACAAGACGTAATAATTCTGTTATTCGCGTAATATTCTCCGAATTCTATCGAATAATAACTTTCGTAACCGTCGACGATAAGGAAACGTTTAATGCTTTTCGTACGCGTTCGTATATATTTATTAAAATATTAAATCCATTTTGAACTAAATTCGTTCATTATCCGGTTATTACAATTAATATTAACCTTTTAATCGGCTGGTAATAATTCATCGGGATATTAAGAATTAAAGTAGGTTTTTCCCATTAATATAATAAATAACGGTAAAGCCTATTTTTGCGAATTAATAACTTAAATAATTATAACTTCTTCCTAATTATCTTATTAAGCTTATTTAAATCTTTTACTTTCTTTTATCGCTTGTGATTAATAGACTCGATATTATAAAAAATCTTATTAAAAGGCCCGTTTTGTTGTAGTTATAAATATCCATTTTTGCGATACCGTATTTTGCGATTATAACCCGAATAAGCTTAAACTATTTACGAAATGTTTTTAAATCTTCGGATAATATCGTTTAATAATCGATCTTTTAATTAAAATGCGTTTAAAGTTTTTTTTGCCGTTTTACAAAATTCGACGCCCAGTTAACCTTAACGCGTATCGTAAAGCGTTAAATAAGCAATAAATTCGCTATATCTTTACCGTATTAAAGCCGGACAGGAGACGCTTACGTATCTAAATCAAGGATTCGATCGATAATCGATTTTTCTTCGGTCGCCGTTAGTTTTCGCGAATTAACACCGGTATCGGCTCGGGCGCGTCTACCGTTGTATCGGGCTTACAAAGTTGTATGGGCAACATCGTATATAGAACTAAGCGTTTTGAAACTAAGTTTTCGGTTTTATCTTTTAGCCTGTACAGCTAGGTTTATTCTAAATTCTTTTGTAAAACGTTTCATAACGTTGGTGTTAAGTAATAGACAAATAAAGTTGGATGGTTGGAATGTTGACAAAATTGGACCGTTCGCTTGTTTAGACTGTTCGCTTCTGTGGTACGTTAGTGTATGATAAATACTTAAATATGCATTATACCGTATGCCTTATACGTTTAACTTTTAACGCTTTTACTTATTAACGCTTCGGTCCGTATAAAAACCTCTATGATTACCTTATTCCGGCGTTCCCACGGGAATTCTAGTTCGTAATTAAAAATTAATAACTTTAATTTCTGCTAAGTTAGGGTTATCTTAATTAATAAAAGACGCGAAAAGTTTATAAAATGTTCAAAACGCTATTTTAATATTTTTAAATATAAATAATCAATAACTTATAAGCTAATAATTAAGCGTATCATAATCGATCTTAACTTTTTTATTATTTAAAAGGTTATTATGTAGGTTTTTACGATAAAAGCTAAAGTTATACATAAATCGTTAACTTATACAATCGTTATATTTGTTTTTAGGATATCGTATCGCTATTATCAAGTTATAATCGTTAGTTATTTTATGATTTATTCGTTTAGGTCTTTACTAGATTTAGAAATTTACTTAGGTTTTTCGCGGTATTTTCGTCAAGTGTTAGGTAATAACCTGCCGTTATATATTTTACCGGATTTCACTAATTTAACGTACTACTTTCGTAAGTTCTTCCTTAAAAAATAGTTCTTTAATTATTCTAAACATAAACTTTGGAATTTATTTCGTAAAACTATTAATACCTCTAGGGAAAGTATCCTATTCCCGATTCTTATAAATATATGCTATAAATTGTTGATTATAAGCTTTTTGCCGTCGACTTTAATCCTAGAAACGTTTATAGAATAACTTATAAGGTCGACTTTTTCGAATGTATTGTTAAAGGTTAAGGTATTATTTCGCATTTAAAGACGAATTCGTTTTTTCGGATATAAAGCTATATCGAATTTTATAAGTTTAATAAGTTACATTTGTAACTTATTAAGATTAATAAAGTCTTAAATATTAAATGCGTATGATTTAAATCAAAATTCGCCTTTAAAACGATCTCAGATTTTAGGTCTCTGGTAAATAATTTAGAATATTGACTATACCGTCGTTATTGTTATTATTAAACTATATTAATAATTCTTACTAATATACACTTTATATAGTTTTGAAAGAATATCTGGTTAGTTAATATTCTACGTTAATTAAGCGAATAAGACTTTTAATTATCAGATATAGAGGATATCAGTTATATTATTGTATTAGACTAGTTGTATATGCTATTCCACGCGTACAACTTTAGGTAGCTTAGCTTTGGAATACATATGGGCCGATCAGTGAGTGACCTTTCCATATATGGGGTGCGCTACCCACCTCCGAGCTAGCTGACAATAAATAATAAAAAATGTAGCTAATAATGGCTAAAGGTAATTATTACAAAAGGGTTAAAACGAAGCAACGAAAATATAACGTTTGCGGCAAGCCCGGATATAATACACGTACTTATAAAAAAGCTATAAATACGTTTAATATAAAAGGATACGATTAATTTAAGTTGATTTAATATGTTATGGTTAATTAATTTGAATTTGTCATAGCGAAGGGCTAAAATCCATTCGCTTCGCTTATGCGTTCGGTTCGCTTGTATGATACGTTATATTATTTTACTAATAGCGGATCAGTTAATATAAACGCGAATTAAGCGCTTGAAACCGTTAATTAGCGGGTATAATGGAGATCAATTATATTATTATATTAAGCTAGTTCTAAATGCTGTCGTACGCGTACAACTTTAGGTAGCTTAGCTGCGGAACATATAGGAGCCGATCAGTAGGTGATCTTTTCGTATATAGAGTGCGCTAAGCACCCCGCAGCTGGCTGACAGTTCCACTTCTGTCTTGCTGATTATCAGGGTTGGCACCTGCTATAAAAATAAAACTTGGAGTAACCGAACTGTCCCTAGATGGCGTACTAAGAGTCAGAGTGAAGGAATCACTTGCCTCATCGAGATTAGGCCCTATTTTTGAGGTTATGGCGGCGCCTGCAGCGCAGTTGTGGCTAGGGCTCTTTAAAAACCTGTAGCTCTAAGTACTGACCCATAAAAGACCTATAAAAAAATAAAACCTCAAATATAGGGCCTGATAGCAAGTTGTGATTTTTTAGCTCCGTTCTCCGCGCTCCCATATAAAGTTTTTAAAATTTGCCTTAAAGACTCGCAAATAAAGCAGTAATAAGAAGGTATTATAAAATGATTAAAAAGTGTAATTGTATACACCTTTAAAAGAGCTTTCCAACCGTATATATGACTTCCCGATCAAAGTTAGCTTGGTATGACGGCTAAAGAGTTTAACCAACTATTAAACCCAGGTGTACGGTTTATATTGGCAGTAGTATCGTGGGAAACTAAGCAATAAGGTGTTTAATAGTTACATTTAGTAATAGCAGATTAATAAAGGCAATCTGCGTAACCAAGTTATATTATAAGCTGGTAATTTATTTAAATTATAAGAGGTAATGAGCGTATATATCCAAAATTATATGATCTTAGATTTGATGAATTTATGTTTATCTATATCGTATAAGTATATGGATTCGCCTAAATAAATGAAATATATGTTTATTTACGTCGTATAAATATATCGATTCGCTTGGATAAGTTAAATCCATATTTATTTAGGTTACGTAACCTTTAGTGGGTTATTTATTGGTTTCTTTCCTACCGTATGCCTAAATAGGTAAGGGATTAGTTCGTCATACGATTTCTTCTTTTTATAAATTTTCCTTTTAATGATTTCCAAACTTCATAATTTCTTTTTAATTATACCTATTATGTTTAAAGTAATTATTAAGAAGGTTGCTAAGCCGCGATAGCGTTTTGATTAAAAAAAGGAACGTAAGAAATTATTTCTTAATATTAAGCATTTTGGTTTCGAAGTTACGCTTTATTTTACCTATTTCGTACGGAAGGAAAGATGTATTATAGCGGAAAATATGGCTCGCTGCCAAAATTATGTTCTCTACCGGCGGCACTATGATGGTTTCGGCATTTCGATTAATTTTTTATATAACATTTCGCGGGAAATGGAACGGTTAAAACGTAGGAAGGCTTTTACAGAAAAGCGTTTTTTTTAATGTCAAAAGGAAATAAACGATGTTTTAAAGCGTATAAGTAAAGCCATAATTTGTTTACGGTAGTTGCCCTTAATAATAAGAATCTTTTCGTACTAAAAGTATCAAAATAGTTAACCGCGGGTTATAATTTTTAAATAAATTAAAAAAGCAGAAAAAGGCTAAGGTAGAGGCCGTTACGTAAATTGTTCAGGTTACGGGAATGGCGGACTTGTCGAGTCCTAAAACCGCTAATTGGCCTTTTCTAGCGGACACTGGTTGGGAAGCTATTTTGAACGCTGCCGGTTTTGCTACTAAAAGCTTTTTAATAAACGCTAAAAACGTTTATAAGACTTTTAGCGAGTTTCTAGGTATTTTCGGAATCCGGGTAGTTTTTCCTTTTAATCAAGTACTTAATAAGTCCGTTTTTTCTTCGTATATTTAGAATTCTTTTTGCTTCATATGTTGGTATGTTTTTCTTTTCTTTTTGGCTTTTTCTCGCATTTTATGTTAATTTTAAGAGGATTTACTGCTAACTCGAATAAGGAAACATGAAAGATTAGGTAAAATTTAACCTCAGGTGGTGACTTTATTTTATAATTATTTTTTAAGATTTCTTAAAAATCTTATATAGGCAGCTATATTTAAAATCGAGTTTTGTATTTAATCGCTTAATTTAGATATTTTTGATAGCTAGGTAAACCATCTTTCTCTTCTGAAAGGTTAATCTCTTTAACCTTTTTTAATTATAATACTTTTTTATTTAATTACGTACCAGTTGAAGTTCCGTTTTTATTTTTCCGTATAACTACTTAAATTATTTTAATATAAGGATTACTTTAATGTTAATTAGTTTTTCGCGTATATCTTTATAAACCTCTGGTGTAAAACTAAAGTTGACGTTTGCTGGTGTTATCTTAATACTTTTATGGTAGTTAGTATTATAAGCTAATTAGGTGATAGGTAATTTCTAACCCTAACCGTGCTGTTTATAATTAATATAATATCGTAACTAAGCTTTCGATATTTAACAAATTCTTTTATTTATTCGTCTATTTAAGGTTTAAATACGCTAGATAATTCAAAATTTAGGCCCAGTTATGCTATAAGTTCTTAGTAAAATTTCGAAGTAAATGTTATTCCTTAATTCAAATAATTTCAGTTCATAATCCGTATACTTTTAAAATATGTTTTAAAAAGATATATGCCATTTATTTTACATCTGTATTTTCATTAGATAGTAAAAAATAAGAGAATTTGTAAGTCGGTTAACGATTACAAAAGTATTATCGTAATATATGCTGATAACTAGGGTTTTTAATAATAAAAGCTTAATAATAAATTTAAAGGTTACTAAGTTTTACGGTCGCTTTACGATTAGTAATAATTATAATTCTCCGTATAATTTACATCGCTAGGGTTTTGTCTTATTACATATATGTTATTATTATCGTATTTTCTTTATTATTAATTTTATTTTAGGAAAGCAATTAATACATAATAATCGTTTTAGGGTTTTGTAAATTCCTAAGTATTCATATAGCTAATATTCGTATATATCTCGTAGTAATATTTCTTGGTATACTTTTACAATTTGTGCTTTTCTTTATTCTTTGGTTTTTAAATAAGTTGTTATTATATTCTTAGATTTTCTAATATCAGTTAAAGGATATTACTTTGATCGTTACTATTTGTCGTAATTATACATATCTTTCTAACGTAATATCGAAAATCTGGTAATTAATTTTAATTACTTCTTTTCGACACCCGGTTTTCGGCTAAATACGTCTGCTTTGCCGTTTTTTGCTCCCCTTTAGTAAATGATAACGAAGTCGTATTCTGTCAGATATAGGGGACATCAGTTGTGTTGTTGTATTATGCTAGATACGTGTGCCGTTGCACGCGTACAGCGTTAAGTAGCTTAGCCACGGAACATGTATGGGCCGATCAGTAGGTGACCTTTCCGTATATAGGGTGCGCTACGTACCCCCCAGCTAGCTGACATACCCCTTTAACGCCTTAAAGTCTTCACAGCGTTGATCGTTATACTTTATTACTTCCTAAAGCCACAGCTATCCATTCCACCTTTCCTCCGGTAATTAAATCCTTTTAATTAGCTAATCTTTCGTTTAAAATAACGTTTAAAGCTTTTTTTTTATTAATTTAAAGTTTTTATAATATTTATTAATTTTAATTACTTTTTAAAGTTTTTAAAGGCTTTTTATAATAAGGCTTTAATTAATTTATTAACTAATATATTATTTATAAGCGTATAATTTATTTCAATTAAATCCCTTTTTAATATATTTTGTAATTAATAATTATATATATTTACGTACCGTAATTTTATTTCTAAAAGTATGATATTAACGTTAATTAACCGTATAATTTATTAATTATTATATTATATATTTAACGGTTTTATATTAAAATCGATTTTTAATTCTTTAATTAATCGAAAATTAAATAAAACTTTTTTAATAACTTACATAAAAAATAATAACTTTATTTCGATTATAAAGATAATTATTATGTTTTGCTTATTTGTTATTATTTTATTACTTTTCCGAAAGGTTTTATTATATAATTTTAAAATTCTTTTCGATCGATTATATTATCCGTAAAAAAGGCGTTATTTTAAATATTTATTAAATTTTTATTACCGAATTATAACGTTAACGTTTTAATACCGATTAAATATAATATAATTTTATTAATAATATTATAATATACGTTATTAAGATTTTAATTAAATCGTATAAATGGGAATATTATAAAGGATATATTAACTTACGTATTATTTATAATATATAAAATAAAACCGATTATGTTTTAATATTTATTTATTATGTTTAAATAATTTAAATTAAGATTTAATAATAATTTAACGTTTATTATTAATATTTTTAAAAGGTTATTTAAACCTTTTTAAGAATTAAATTAATTAATCGTTAAAATCTTAATATTCTTTATTATATATAATAATTATATCGTTAACGTAAAAAAATAAAAGTACCCTTTAATAAAACAAATAATATAGTTCGTAAAAAACGAAGTTAAATTTTAAATCCTTAAATGTATTAATAAATTCCTTTTGTTAAAATAAAGGCCACTTTTTTAGTTTATATAATATCTTTTTAATTAAAGATATTTTATTACGTTATGGGTATTTTAAGGGTATTTTTATGTATATTTTATAAAATAAGTTCGCGTTAACGAAAACGTTTATAACGTTATATTATTTAAGCTTTAAGTTAAACCTAGCCATAATAACGATTAAAATTTAAAACGACTTTTTAACGAATATAAATATATATATATTATTATATACATTTTTAATCTATTAATTACCTCGTACGACGAAACGGGCTTTATACTTTCAAAGCTAATTATATTTATTAAACTTATAAACGTATACTTATATATATTTTAGCACTTATTTCCCTTTAATAAATAATTAATTAACGATATTTTAAAGTTTTACTTTTTTATAACTTTAAAGGTAAGCCGTTTTAACGTTACGAAACATTTTCCTTAATGGGTATGTATTTAGCTTTTTATAACCTTATGGCGGGAAAGGCAAATTTTGCCTATATACCCGATTTAACGACTTGAGTAATATTTTTATTCTTAATATATTAAAGCCTTTTCGATTAAAATAACGCGTATTTTGGGTTTTTAATTTCCTTAAATTTCCATAACTTACCGGCCGGTTATTACGCGTATTTATAAAGTAGGTTATTCGTTTTGTATTAAATACGGCCTTTTAAATTTTATGATTATTTTTAATAATACCCTTTTGGTTCGGAACGTACGGCAAGCTTATATTTATAACCCGTAAGGTACCTTCGTCTTTTACCGTTATTTTAGGTTAAATAAAAGAATAAAATCCTAGGGTTATCTTTATTACTTCCGCCGGCATAATAATCGTAATAGTTATTAATATAAACGCTAGTGGCGGTAATGGTCCAAAAATCGGAAATAATTCGAATAAAGCGGTTATATAAAAATAATTAATCCTATACGAATAAGCTTATTTTTCTTTATCCCGTACTTCTTTTTCGCCTCTGCCACCTTAAAATTATCCTTCCGATTTAACCGGTAACTAAATCCCGCTTAAGTTTTTAATTTCTTTTAAACATATATTAGATAATTATTAGGCTAATTAAGTATTTTTACCTGTCGGAACAAAATCTGCAATTTGTTTTCCGTAACGTAAAAAAGGTCGTTTTTAATGTTTTGAATATTATTAAAAAAGGTAATTTCCTCGTTAAATTATACGTTTTAAATGGCGATAATTTTATTCGTTAATAGGTTTTAAACCTCGTAAATATTTGTTAATCGGTAACCGATAAAGAAATTAATTTATCCTTTAAGATTTAACTTTTAAAGCGTTTATTCTTTTTTTATAATGGTAATCGTTATAACGTAGGCCATATAGCCATAAGCATATAAGTGGGCCTTTTAAGGCTTCCGATTAAGTATTGCAACGCCGTTTTTATACGTTAAGTAAATATAATACATTTTATATAAAGTTTGTTAAAAAAGAAAATATTTAAGGATACGGTTGTATAAATATATTGCCGCTTTAAAAATATATACGATTAAAAACGTTGATAACTTAACGCCATTTTATATCGTAATCGTTTTTTTTTAATTATATCCTTTAAACGTTTTGCACCCCCGTTTTGAGCCTAGGTATATAATATTAAAGGCTTAAGTTTAATATTAAAAGAAGGCGATTAAAGCATATTTCGAAGTTGGTAATTCTTTAAGATTTCGTTATCGTATTCGATTACTTATAGGAAAGTTTTATTTTAGTTTTTTAGGATTTTTAAAAAGTATCGAAACGTTATAATTAATATATTTTATTTTCGGTTTTTTAGGTAGATATCCTAAATAAAGCTTAAGTTTTTATCGGTAGCGAACATAACGTATTTATATCCTTTAAGGTCCTTTTTGAAGTTAATAAAATCGACGGCAATTCTCTGGCCTAATTAAGATGTTTTCTTTTAAGGTTTGCAACGTATTTGTTTTTTCGCCTTTACCTTGTTATATACTTGATATTCGATTGTTATAAAACTTTTTAATCGGATTCATTTAATATAGGATTATAATTGGGCGATTATTTTAGGGCCTGGATGGTTTAGGCGTAGGTGCCATATGGTACCGTTACTTATACGTAATAGTTTTTTCGTTTATAAGTTAACGTTTCGTTTGTAAGTTATAAAGGTTATATAAAAGGTAATTACGTTAATATGTTCGATAACGAATTAATTAAACTTGTTTGTTAACGTAATTATATTTTAATTATATTTATTTCGAATGCAGTTGTTAACTTTTTGGTTATCTTATTAATAGCTTTTTTTGCGGAGTTATCGGAATAATATTAGGTTATATGCGAATTTTTCGTAATAGCCTATATTATAAAGCCGTAACGTTTTCGTACCGTTTAGGTTTTAAAGTAATATATTAACTTTTCCGTATTTTTTAATTGAGACGGAGTTGTTACTTACGTATATTCCGTTATTTTAAACGGTTAGTTTAAAATTCAGGAACTTATTAATAGGGTTAAAAATATATATCGTAAACTTTAAATCCAGGATGGATAAATTCTTTAAGAGGTAAAACGAAACGTTTATAACGTTACGTTAATTAGTAATTAAAAAGTACGTTAGGATATATTTTATTCCTTTTAGGAGTTAATCTATTTCTGTAATTAATCTTTTTATGATTTTCGATAAGCGGTTAATTCTTTCTTTTAAGGATTAATCGGTAGCTATTTGGTTTCGAACGAATAGTTTTAAACTTTCGTTAAATCGGAAACCTTTTAAAGTTTTATTAAGAAATGCATAAAAGTATTAAGTTAACTTATAATAATTATTTAAGTATGTTTTATACCGTATGCTTTATGCATTTAACTTTTAACGCTTCCGTTTGTTAACGCTTCGGTCCGTATAGGAATTTTTACGATTACCTCATTTCGGCGTTCGTACCGGAATTTTCTTTCGTAATTGAAAATTAATAGGCTTAGTCTTTTCCTAATCGGGGTTATCTTAATTAATAAGATCCGCGGGAATTCCATAAAACGTAAAAAACGTTACTTTAACGTTTTTCGATATAAATAGTTAATAGGTTATAACTTAGTAATTTAAAAGGTTAGCTGTTACCTTTTGGTAATTAATCGTATTATTATGGATTTTTGCTTTTTTTATTATTTAAAAGGTTATTATCCAGATTTTTACGATGGGAGCCATAGTTGTATACAGGTCGTTAACCTATATAATCGTTATATTCGATTTTGGGACACCATGTCGCTACCCTTAAGCCATAATTTTGTGCTATCTTATAATTTATTCGTTTAGCTTTTTGCCAGATTTTGAGGTTTGCTTCAGCCTTTTGCGGTACTTTCGTTAAGTATTAATTAGTAGCCTGCCGTCGTATACCTTGCCGGACTCAGCCAGCTTAACGTACCACTTTCGCAGGTTCTTCCCTAGAAAAAGATTTATTCCCTTAATCGCTAAAGATATAAATTCTAGGACCTATTTTGTAAGGTCGTTAATACCCTTACGGAAAGTATCGTATTTCCGATCCTTATAAATATATACTATAAATTCTTAATTATAAGCTTATTTATTTTCGGTCCTTATTTTAAAGACGTTCGTAAGATGATTTGTAAGGTTAACGTTTTCGAATATGCTGTCGGAAGCTAGGGTATTATTTCGCGTTTAAGGACGAACTCGTTTTTTCAGATATAAGGCTATATCGGGTTTTATAAATCTGACAGGTTACGAACGTAATTAATTAGGATCGATAAAGTCCTAAATATTAAGCGCGTACGTTTTAAATTGGAATTCGCCTTTAAAGCGGTTCCAATCTTTAAATCTTTAATAGATAATTTGGGACACCGATTATACAATCGCCATTATTGCTATTAAAATCTATTAATAATTTTTACTGATATATAGCGTATATCGTTTTAACAGTAACTAATCAGTTGATATTTACGCAAATTAAGCGAATAAAACTCTTAATCATCAGATATAAAGGACATTAATTATGTTATTATATTATGCTAAATACGTATGCTATTGCACGCGTACAGCGTTAAATAGCTTAATCACGGAACATGTATGGGCCGATCAGTAGGTGACCTTTCCGTATATGGGGTGCGCTACGCACCCCCCAGCTAGCTGACATATTCCGCTAGGTTTTCGGCGTAACATAATTATCGTTTTATAAGTCTTTTGGTAATGGTAAAGCGAATAAGACTTTTATGGTCGAGATATACCTTAACCTAGTAAAGGTTTTTTTAAGGTAATGTTTGAATTCTCGGAAAGCTTTAATAATAACCATAAATTCTTTATCGGGAATAACGTAATTTAACTTTATTTTTTTAACTTATAAAAATAAAAGGCGATAAGGTATAAATAATTTTAATTATTGCGGTATCCTGGTATTATGCTTAAAAGTTAATCCGAATCGGCGGTTTTAAGCTTAACTGGGCGGTTTAGGTCGTACATAATTAATATTGGCTTGCTGGTAATTGCGTTTTTAACTTTTTAAAAACCGGTTTTAATATTTATGGTTTAAAGGAACTTATTTCCTTTTTTATTAAGTTAGATAATAAGGTAACTATCTTATTAAAGTGTCAAATAAACTTTCTATAATAATTCGCAAATCCGAAAAAGGCTTATACTTCCTTAATTATAATAGGTACTGTCTATTTGTATACTGCAGCGATCTTTTTAAGGTTCATCGTAATATATTTTAAAATAATAATATATCCTAAACATTCTACTTTTTACGGATAAAACTAGCTTTTTTCGGTATTAACTAGTAAGTTGGCGTTTTATGAGGTTTAAAGAATTATATAAACGTATCCTATATATTCTTTTTTGTTTCTCAAGTAAATGAGAATATCTCTAAGGTAATAACCAACGAAAATATTCAAATATTTCCTAAATATATGGTTAAGCATTTGTTAAAAGGTTGCTAATACGTTCGTAAATTCGGAAAGGATAATAAGGTATTTAAAAAGTTCACACTTTATTTTAAAAGCTATTTTCCATTCGTGTCCTAGTTTAATACGGATTTGATTATATTCTTTTTTAATATTTAGGCTTATAAATTAATTTATTTTATTAAGGCGATCTTTTATTTTGTTAATTAAGGGTAATAGTATTTTTTCCTTAACCGTATTATTATTTAATTACTTCTAATCGATAACCAGACGTAGGTTTCCGTTTTTCTTAATACAAAAAATATAAGATATTCGGTTAATAAATTAAAACGTTATATGTACCCTTTTGAAAACTTATTTTCCAAAATTTACGTAATGTTTATAACCCTATTTCGTTAAGGTTATAAATTACATAAAATTTGATCATGTTCTCTTTTTAAAGATTATGTTATAGTTTTATTCGTTATACTTTAGTAATTTCCTTTCGAAACTTTTTAGAAATAGTTATTCGTCTTTATAATATTATAGAAATATATTAGCTATAATTCCTGGTTTTAAGGGCTGATGTTATACGTAATTGTTTATCTTTCGCAACTTTATTTTATTAATAATGATAACACGTTATATCTCTTTATAATGCCTTTATTTTCTTTTATATTTTATTTCTATGGGTAATAAGGTTTTTGTCGTATCCTTATGCCTGAATTCGTCGCCATTTTCGATCGAATATTAAAATATTTTCGTATGTCTTTTCTTCTTCTTGAATGAATATAGAACGAATTTTACCTGATTAGTTATCTAATCGATTAAGGGGTTCTATTAATATAGCCATAGTTTTCCAAAGATTATATCGTAATTCCTTATCGGAATGATATCGAAATCTGCTATCTGGTTTCGTCTGTTAACGAAGATCTCAAGGTGATTAATCTTGCTGGTAATCTTTTCATTACCGTAAGTAAATGCCTAACCTTTTACGTCTTCGGTAATATAAGCTTTTATCTTTTCCTTCCATAATAATCGAAATCGATTAACTATATTCGACGTAATATAATTACCTCCTGTTACTTCGTAATCCATAAATACGGTAAATTAATATATCCTAATCCTTATTTGCAAAGTAATAAGGTCGTTTTTGGCTCCTATCGTTACGTTTAAAGCCCTTTTAGAAAACCTTTACTAGCTTTTTTAAATCTTACAATTCTGCGGCTTTCTTATAAATGGCCTTCGTCTTTTAACTCATCTTTTAACGCCTTAATGCATTCTTAATTCTACTGGTTAAGGGCCTATAACTATTTCAATTATCCCTCCTATCGGCGTAAAGTAACTTCCAATAAAAGAACTTACGTTTAAAAGTCTTCTTTGATAATATATTCTGGTTTAAGAGCATTTTATCCCTCTTGTCGTACTTGTAACTGGACGTTATATTACCTTATATTCTCATTTCTTTTCTTAATTTCATTCTTAATTTCGTATCGTTTATTTAAATCGTTTATAAAAGTTAACCGGAAATTTAGGTTCTTAATTACTTCCAAAAATATCTTTATAACGGTTTGGTGGACCTATTTCTTTTCTCTCTTATAGTTACAGCATTCTAAATAGTATATAAGGTATTTATTAGAACAGATTTCTTTTTCGGGCCAACTTATTATTGCTGTAATAATATTAATAATATCTTTTAAGACGTATATCTTTAGGTATCTCTACCATCGCCAATCCCTAGGATCCCTTCCTATTTAATTATGGAAGTCGAATCCCTAATTATACATTCGCGTAAATTCTCTCTCGATATATCGTTATTCTTCTAGATATATAAGACAATAAACGCGTTTATATTAAATAGTATAAGATTTCCAGTATGGGTCCGGCTATCCTGGTAACAGGTTCTCGGCCCAACCTTAGTATTCCTTAATCCGTACGTTTTGTTTTAACTGTTCGTACCACTATCGCCGTTTTTTTTAGAACGGGAAAATAACTTATCTTCTATAAGCTCTTTTTATCCGTCATATTCCCCCAACTATTAGGCTACCGTAAGTCCTCCATTAGGGACTTAATAATCCTAAATAACTGCTTAAAATAGCTTTTTTTGCCTTTTATAATCCCTGTCGTACTTTCTTAAAAAGATTATAGTTATTTTTAACCCTATTTATATTAATTAATCGATTATTATCGCCTTAATTATTTCGAGAGGATTCTTAAAAATTTAATATCTAATTATTCTATCGCAATATTTTAAATACCTTATGTTAATAAGCCTTATATCCCATTTTATTACAGTTATAACATTTAATAATACGAAAATTACGTTATTAAACCGCCCCTAGCTGCATAAGTCCTGGTATCGTTCCATGGGATATGTTAGCTTTTTATAGCATGTTAATATTAAGAGGATGCCTTAGCTTATTATTTTGCCGGTCCTTAAAGTATCGAATCCTTTAGGCCTACTACTGGTCGTCGATTCTGACTACCATAACGATATAATCTACCAACTTGTCAAAGCGTTTATCCTTAAATAATTATTTTTATACTTCTGCCTTTAGACCGTACAAAAACATAGTTATTAATACTTTTTATCATTAATTAATTTGCGAAACTAATTAAATAAAGGAATTGCCGTTTTTAAAGGCTGATCTTTTTTACTTCAAATCCTTAATCTTGTGTTCGACTTTAATCTTTTTATTTACCATTTTAAATACTTTTTTTAATTCTTTCTTAAATCTTTCGTAATCGTTCTAAATCGCTATAATTTTTGCGAACCTTTATTTAAGGGGGTTAATAACCCACTTATATAAAGTAAGCTTAAACCAAGTAACCACGTTTCCGGTTAACTGTCCTATAACGAACTGAAATCAAAAGGTAAATATTGCAAATCTGATTAAGAAGTACTTAAAGTAAGTACGGCATTCTGTAAGAAACTATTATAACTTAATAGTAGTTCCGTTAAAAGAAATAGGCTTAATAGGCTTTAAAACTTCTCCGGCTTCTCTGCTGTGGGGTATCTAGGTAAGCTATACTGGTTAATTCGATTAATTAAGTTGCTTTATATTTACTTATCTTTCTTACTTAACTCTTTAAACTTTAAACTAATTGCAGATCTTCTTAAACGTATTAGTTAGCTCGATCCTATCATTAGTAAGTTATATAACCGCGTTAATTAATCAGTTAAGTCGACGTAAGGCTTCTTCCTAAGAAAAGCCAGGTGTGAAGGCTAAGGGCTTTAACCAACTATTAAACCTAGTCGTACGGTTTACGTTGGCAGTAGTGTTGTGGGAAACTAAGCAATAAGGTGTTTAATAAGTACGTCTGGTAATAGCCGATTATTAAAGGTAATCTGAGTAACTAAGTTATGTTACAAGCTGGTAATCTATCTAAGCTATGGTGGTAATAAGCGTATATATCATTATCTTGGCTTAAGGTGCGTAAGCGGCTTAAACCCTTAAGGCCGTTAAGCCCTTTAAGCTCGCGTAACGGCTTAAGGAGCTTAAGGTACTTGGCACGTTAAGGCCTTTAAGCTAATCACGTGATTTCTTAATGTGGGTCCGGGCTGACCTTTAGAAAACCCGACCGTTTATATTATAACTAATACCGCTAAGTTATAACACGATTTCTCCCCTCCAGGATGTTTGCCTTTAATAATTAATTTATTTATTTATTAGTTCTGATAAATAACCTTTCTTCCTTTATACTTATCATGTCTGGTCGAATTAAAAAACGTCGTTTTCGATAGCGTATTAACGCTTTCGTTTGTTTAAAACGTATTAAACGTTTTGACTTTCATTTGCCTTTTTGTTCTCATTGCAAAAAGGAAAGTGTAAACTATAAGGTCGCCCGTGCTCCCGTGAAATGCGTACGATACGTTCGTTACGGTAGCCTTTATGATACTTTTGGGCCTTTAAAAACGGAATATTAAAAACTTCTAAATGAAAAGGATCGTCTGGAACGTGAGGAGGAATAGGCTTGAAAAACGTTACAGGTTGTTACTAACAAACTTGATCGTCTGCAAAAATAAACGCGGCTTTTCCGTCATCGCGATATCGAGATACTTCGTTATAGTATAAAAGGTACGAAAGCCATGAAAGAATTTAAACGTTTAGAAAGGGAACAAAAGTAGTTAAAGGCGGCGGTCGTTGCGGCCATATCAGCCCGAGCCGTAAACCCGGTTGATTAATTTAAGTTTATTAATTAGTTAATTGCTAACTGGGGTACGTTCGTTGTTGTTGGTGAAGGTTTCTTAATAAGCGCTGGGCGTTTATAAGATTTCTGGCGGGTTTTGAAGTATTTTCGGAATCTAGATAATTCTTTTATTTAACTACGTATTAAGTAAGTCCGTTTTTTTTGCCTATGTTTAGTATTCTTTCTTCTTCGTACGTTAATATATGTTTTTTTGCCTTTTTTTCGTATCTTGTATTAACTTTGATGGTATTTGCTGCTAACTCGAATAAGGAAATATAAAAGATTGAATGAAGTTTAACTTTAGTTAATAGTTTTAACTAGTAATTATTTTCTAAGAAATTTTTATTATCTTATATGGGCTGATATATTTAAAGTCGAGTTTTTTATTTGGTTGCTTGGTTTGGATGTTTTTAGTAATTAGATAAACCGTTTTTCACTTTTAAAAAGTTGATCCTTTTAACCTTTTTTGGTTATAATATTTTTTTATTTGATTGCGTACGAATTCGAATTTTGTTTTTATTTTTATATGTAATTATTTAAGTTATTTTCATGTAAGGATTGCTTTAACGTTGATAAAGCTTTCGCGTATATCTCTATAAATTTTTAATATGAAACCAAAGTGAGCGTTCGCTAGAGTCGTTTTGGTAATTTCGTGGTAACTGGTATTGTAGGCTAATTAGGTAATAGGTAGCTTTTAAACCTAATCGTTTTGTTCGTAGTTAATGTAATATCATAAGTAAATCTTTAGTATTTAGTTGGTTTTTTCTATTTGTCTATCTATTTAGGATTTGAATGCGTTGGACAGTTTATGATTTAGGCCTAGCTGTACTATAAGTCCTTGCCAAAATTTCGAAGTAAACGTCGTTTTTTTATCTTAGATAATTTCCGTTGGTAGTCCGTATATTACTAAGATATATCTTAAAAAGATATGTGGTATTTGTTTTGCGTTTATGTCCTTGTCATATGGTAAGAAACAGGAAAAGTTTATAAATCGATTAACGATTATAAAGATATTATCGTAATGTATGTCCGTAGCTGGATCTTTTGATAATGGAAATTTGATAATAAAGTAATTAAATTTTATAGTTGCTTTATAATTAGTAGTAGTTATAATTTTCCGTATGGTTTGTATCGTCGAGTCTTCGCCTTGTTATAGATATAACATTATTATCGTACTTTCTTTATTATTGATTTTATTTTAGGAAAGTAATAAGTACGTTATAATCGTTTTAGGATTTTATAAATCCTTGGATGTTTATATAATTAATGTTCGTATATATTTCGTACTAATATTTCTTAATGTTTTCTTGGGATTTGTGTTTTTTTCATTCTTTAATCTTTGGGTAGGTTGTCGTTATATTCTTGGATTTTCTGATATAAGTTAAAAGGTGTTGCTTTGATTGTCGCTATTTGTCGTGGTTATAAGTATCCTTTCAACGTGGTATCGAAGATCTGGTGGTTAACCTTAATTATTTTTTTTCGAGATCCAGTTTTTGATTTAATACGTTTGCTTTGCCGTTTTTTAATCCCTTTTGGTAAATAATAATAAAGTTATATTTTGCTAGTTTTTTAGCATAACGTAATTATCGTCCTGTAAGTTCTTTAGTAGTGGTAAAGCGGGTAAGGTTTTTATGGTTGGTATATACCTTAATTTAATAAAGGTTTCCTTTAAGGTAATGTCTGAATTTTTCGGAAAGCTTTAATAATAACTATAAATTCTTTATCCGGGATGGCGTAATTTAATTCTGCTTTTTTTAATATATAAAAATAAAAGGTGATAGGGTATAAGTAACCTTAATTATCGCGGTATTTAGTTATTACGCCTAAAGCGTAATCCGAGGCGTCGGTTTTAAGCTTAACTAAGGGGCTTGAGTCGTATATTATTAATACTGGCTCGCTAGTAATCGCATTTTTAATTTTTTAAAAGGCGGTTTCCGTTTTCCTTGTTTAAAAAAGTTCGTTTTCTTTTTTTTATTGAGTTGGATAACACTGTAACTATTCTCCTAAAATTTCGAATAAACTTTCTATAGTAATTAGCGAATCCGAAAAAAGTTTGTACTTCCTTAATTATAGTGGGCGTTTCCTATTTCTGTACTATAACGATCTTTTTAGGGTTTATTTTAATACATCACGAAGTGATAATATGTTCTAGGAATTTTACTTTTTACGTCTAGAACTGGTCTTTTTCTGTATTAATTAGTAAATTGGCGTTTTATAAAGCCTAAAGAATTATAAGAGCGTATCCCATATGTTCCTTTGGTTTTTCGAGTAAAGGAGAATGTCGTCGAGGTAATACATAATAAAGATATCTAAGTATTCCCGGAATATATTGTTTAATATTTGCTAAAAGGTTATTAATACGTTCGTAAGTTCGAAAGGTATAACGAAATACTTAAAAAGTCCGTATTTCGTCTTAAAGGTTGTTTTTTATTTATGTCCTAGTTTAACGCGGATCTAATTATATCATTTTTTAAGATCTAAGTTTAGGAACTAATTTACTTCGTAAAAGCGATTTTTTATTTTGTTACTTAAGGGTAATAATGTTCTATTTTTGATCGTAATATCGTTTAATTACCTGTAGTCGATAATTAGTCGTAGTTTCCCGTTTTTTCTAGGTATAAAGAATATAAGGTATCCGGCTAATAAACTGGAACGTCGTATATAGCCTTTTCGAAGTTTATTTTTAAGGTATTCACGTAATGCCTAT
The DNA here is from genome assembly GCA_004154915.1 of Monosporascus ibericus. Lineage (NCBI taxonomy): Eukaryota > Fungi > Ascomycota > Sordariomycetes > Xylariales > Monosporascus > Monosporascus ibericus. The sequence continues at coordinate 97,661 of QJNU01000100.1, read as the reverse complement.
AGTTTTGTTTCGTTAAGGTTGTAGATCGAATAAAATCTGATCGATGTCTTTTCTTTAAGGACTATCTTATGGTTTTATTTATTATATTTTAGTAGTTTTATCTTAAGTTCCCTTCGAAATAGTTATTTATATCTCTGGTACTGTAAAGGTACGTTGCCTATGGTTTCTGGCTTTAAGGGCTGATGTTATAGGTGATCGTCTATTTTTTGCAATTTCGTTTTGATGGTAGCGATAATACGTCGTATTTTCTTATGGTACCCTTATTTCTTTTGTGTATTTTGTTTTTATGGGTGGTAAGGTTTTTGTTATGTCTTTATGCTTGCATTTGTCGCCATTTTCGATCGAATGTTAAGTTCTTTTCGTATCTTGCTTTTTTTTATCGAATGGATGTAAAGCTAACTTTATCTGGCCAGTTATCTAATCGATTAAAGGGTTATACTGGTATAGCCATGGTTTTCTGAGGATTATGTCGTAATTCCTTATTAGAACGATATCGAACTTTGCTATCTGGTTTCGTCCGTTAACAAAGATCTCGAAGTGATTAATTTCGTAAGTAATCTTTCCGTTATCGTAGGTGAATGCCTAACTTTCTACGTTTTCGGTAATGTAAGGTTCCATCTTTTCCTTTTATGGTAGTCAAAATCGGTTAATTATATCCGGTATAATATAATTACTTTCTATTACTCCGCAGTCCATAAATACGGTAAACCAGTATGCCCTAATCCTTACTTACAGGGTAATAAAGTTATTTTTGGTTCTTATCGTTACGTTTAAAGCCCTTTTGGGAAGCTCCTGCTGGCTTTTCCGGGCCTTATTATTTTTGCGGTTTTTTATAAGTGGCATTCGTTTTTTAACTCGTCCTTTAACGCCTTAATACGCTTTTGGTTCTATGCGTTAAGGGCCTGTAATTATTTTAACTATCCTTTATATCGTCGTAAGGTAACTTCGAGTCAAAGGATTTATGTTTGAAAGTCTTTTCTGCTGATATATTCTGGTTCGGGTGCTTTTTTTTTATTATCGTGATTGGAACTGGGCGTCGTGTTGCCTTATATTTTCGTATCTTTTTTTTTTATTTCGTCTTTGAATTCTTCTCGTTTATTCGGGTCGTTTGTAAAGGTTTAACGGAAGTTCAAATTATTCATTATTTTCAAGGATCCTCTTCTAATAATTTAATAAATTTATTTTCCTTTATTTTATGGTCGCATTATTCGAAATGGCATATTGGGTCTCCGTTAGGGTAGGTCTTTCTTTTAGGCCAACTTGCTGCTATTGTGATAATATTGACGGTATCTTTTAAGGCGTACGTCCTTAAATGTTTACACTATCGTTAATTCTCAAGATCCTTTCCTCTTAATTATGGAAGTCGAATCTTTAATTATATATTCGCGTAAGTCGTTTTTTGATATATCGTTGCTGTTTTATATATTTAAGGCAATAGGCGCGCTTATACGGGATGACATAAAGTTTCTCGTATTGGTCCGGCTATCCTGGTAGTAGGTCCTCGTCCCAACCTTAATATTTCTTAATTTATGCGTTTGGTTCCAACTGTTCGTACCGCTATTGCCGTTTTTTTAAGAACGGAAAATAACTTATCCTTCATAAGCTTTTTCTATCCGTCGTGTCTTTTTCGCTATTAGGTTACTGTAAGTCCTGTAATAAGTATTTATCGTTTTTCGATAACTGCCTCACATAACTTTTTTACCTTTTAAAATCCCTGCTGTATTTCCTCGAGGGATTATAATTATCCCTGATCTTGATTATATTAATTAATTTATTATCCTTTCCTTGGTTATTTCGAAGGAATCCTTAAGGAACCGGTATCTAGGTATTTTGTCGTAGCTTCTTGAGTGTCTTATATTGGTATGCTTTAGGTTCTATCTTGTTATAATTGAAACATTTAATAATGTAAGGGTTGCGTTATTAGATTGCGCCTAATTTCATAGGTCCTGGTACCGTTTTGTAGAATGTGTTAATTCCTTATAACGTGCTGATATTATGAGAATGCCTTAGTTTACTATTTTGCCGGTCCTTAAAGTGTCGAGTCCTTTAAGCCTACTGCTGGTCGTCGATTTTAACTACTATAGCGATATAATCCACTAACCTTTCGGGGCGTTTATTTTTAAATAGCTTTTTTATTTTTTTTCCTTTAGGCCGTCCAAAAATATAGTTATTAATACCTTTTGTCCTTAATTAATTTTCGAGGCCAGCTAAATAAAAAAATTACCGTATTCGAAAGTTAATCCTTTTTGCTTTAAATTCTTAATTCTTTTCTTAGACTTAACTTCTTCGTTTATTATTTCTAATACTTCTTTTAACTTTTCTTTAAAACTTTCGTAATCGATACAAGTATTCGTGGTTTCCGCGAACCTTTATTAAGGGGGTTTAATAACCTACTTATAAAAGGTAGGCTTAAACCAAATAACCGCGTTTCCGATTAATTGTTTTATAATAAACTAGATTCGAAAAGTAAGCGTTATCAGTCTAATTAGGAAGTACTTAAAATAAGTACGGCATTTTGTAAGGAACTGTTATAGCTTGGTGGTAGTTCCGTCGAAAGGGGTAGGTTTGGTAGGTTTCAGAACTTCCCCGGCCTTCTTATTGTAAGCTGTTTTAACAGGTTATGCTAAGTAGGCTAGCTGATCGGGTTAATGGATTTGCTTTATGTTTGCTTATCTTTTTAACTTAACGTTTTGAGCTTTTAATTAGTTGCGGGTTTCTTTAAGCGTATTAATAAGCTTAATTTCTTCGTTAATAAGTTACGTAACCGCGTTAATTAATTATTTAAATCGTCGTAAGGCCTTTTCCTAAAAGAGATTAAGTTAAGTCTTTTTATTATCAAAGTTTATGGTATTATTTTCGGGGATTTAAAAAATTCCTTTAAAAACGAGCTGCTTATTGCATAACATAATGTTAAAAATATTGCTTAACGTACCACACAAGCTCGCGGCGCACACAAGCTCGCGGCGCGTTTTTATCAACATTTTTATTATTTAACTTTATTTGTTAATTACTTAACATCAACAATATGGAACGTTTTACGAAAGATACCAGAACGAACTTAGCCGTCCAGGTTAAAAAGGAAGATTTAAAATTTAGTTATAAAAAGCTTAATTTTATATACGGTGTTGCCGAAACGACGTTAAAAGCCCGATATTCCGGTAAACGCGCCCGAACCGACATTATCCCCAATTTGCGAAAACTAACCCCGACCGAAAAGAAATCCATTATCGAAAGGGTCCTTAATTTAAATGCATAAGCGTTTTTTATCCGGCTTTAGCATATTAAAGATATGGCGAATTTGTTACTTACTTAATGCGCCGCGGAACGCGTTGGAGTTAATTGGGCGTCGAACTTTGTTCGATGGCAAAAAAAACTTAAAACGCGTTTAAATCGAAAGATCGATTATTAAAAAGTATTATGCGAAAATTTAAAGGTATTTCGTAAGTAATTCGAACTTGTTCGGATTATAATCGCAAAATACGGTATCGTAAAAAAGGATATTTACAACTTCGACGAAACGGGCTTTTTAATAAGGCTTTTTATGGCATCCGGCATGGTAATTATAAATGCTAAAAGACGTAAAAGACCTAAATAGGCGTAATAAGGTAACCGGAAATAGGTAACAGTTATATAAGTTATTAATTCGTAAGGTTAGGCTATATTTCCATTTATTATTTTGGCTAAAAAAAACCACCTTAATTCCTGGTATCGAAAATATTTATTATTACCCGATTAAAAGCTTAATATAAATTATAATAATTAAATAACGAACGAATTAAGTTTAAAATGGATTTAATATTTCGACAAACATATACGAACGCGTACGAAAAGATCGAAACGTTTTCTTATCTTCGACGGTTACGAAAGTTACTATTCGATCGAATTCGAAAAATATTGCGCGAATAACGGTATTATTACGTTTTGCATACCTGCTTATTTTTCCTATCGGCTTTAACCTTTCGACCTATCTTACTTTTTTGTTTTAAAACGCGCTTATTCGCTATATATCAAAAATTTAATACGACGTTACCATACCCATATTACGAAAAAAGATTTCCTTCTCGGTTTTTACGATGCGTTCAAAATTACCATAACGTCTAATAACATCAAATCCGGCTTTTAAAAAGCTGGATTTGTTTTATTTAATCTTAATAACGTTTTATCCGATTTAAAAATTCCTTTAATTATACCTATACCGACCGTTTTCCCGCTTACTTCTGCTGGTTTTATTTCCCCGCTTGCGAAAACTTTTAGAAATATCCGTAAAGTAATAAGATAAGGATATTATTTACAAAAAAAAATTAAAAATTATTAAAGCAGCTCGCTAATAAGAATAATTAAGTCGGCTGGTCTTATAACAAAAAGTTATATGTTACTTTTATATAAAGCCGCGCTTTTTCGGGAAGAAAACGTTTAATTGCGCGAAACGAATTACATCTTAAGCAAACGTCGGAAAATTAAAAATAAACGTTTCCAAGAAGAAGGAACATTTATTATACAAAAAGGACAAACTCTTTTAGCCAAAAAGGAAAGGGGTGGTAAAAAAATGCAGCCAATAACGGCTAAAGGTAATCGTCGCAAAAAGGTTGAAACGAAAAAACGGAAATGTAACGTTTACGGCAAGCCCGGACATAATGCGCGTACTTATAAAAAGGTTATAGATACGTCTAACGAAGAAAAATCCGATTAATTTAAATTGATTTAATATATTATGGTTAATTAATTTGGGTTTATTGTTACGAGATTCCAAAAAACGCGCCGCGAGCTTGTGTGCGCCGCGAGCTTATGTGGTACGTTAAAGTTTAATAATATTATTAAATAAAAGCTTATGACGTATAACGGTTAAAAGGTTTAACTAATTATTAGATCTAATTATATGGTTTATATTAATAATAATGTTATAAGAAATTAAGTAATAAAATATTTAATAATTATATTTAATAATAGCAAATTGTTAAAGGTAATCTAGGTAACCAAGTTATATTACAAGATGGTAATTTATCTAAGCTGTAATAATAATAAGCGTATATATCCTTATCTTAGCTTAAGGTGCTTAAGCGGCTTAAACCCTTAAGGCCGTTAAGCCCTTTAAGCTCGCGTAGCGGCTTAAGGAGCTTAAGGAGCTTGGCACGTTAAGGCCTTTGAGCTAGTCACGTGATTTCTTGATTTGGGTCCGGGCTGACCTTTGGAAAACCCGACCGTTTATGTTGCAGCCAAGACCGCTAGGTTATAACACTAGGTCGAGTTTTGTCAGATATAGGGGACATCAGTTGTGCTGTTGTATTCGGTCAGTTGCAGGTGCTGTTGCACTCATACAACTTTAAGTAGCTTAGCTCCGGAACACATATAGGCCGATCAATAGGTGACCTTTCCATATGTGGGGTGCGCTACGCACCCCCCAGCTAGCTGACAAGTTTCCTTATTGTCGGAATCCATGGTATTATCTTCAGGAATTTGGAAGGTTCCTTTAAAAACGAGTTGCTTGCTGGACGACATAATATTAAAAATGTTGCTTAAAGTTTAATAATATTACTAATTAAAAGCTTGTAACGTATAACGGCTAAAGGATTTAACCAACTATTAAACCTAGTCGTACGGTTTATGTTAGCAATAATATCGTAAGAAACTAAGTAATAAAATGTTTAATAATTACGTTTAATAATAACAGATTATTAAAGATAATCTATGTAACTAAGTTATATTATAAGCTGGTAATCTATTTAAACTATAAAAGGTAATAAGCGTATATATCCTAAGTTCGATAACCTTGGATTTAATAAATCTATGTTTATTTATATCGTATAAGTGCATAAATTCGCTTAGATAAATTAAATCCATATTTATTCACGTCGTATAAGTGCATGGATTCGCTTGGATAAGTTAAATCCATGTTTATCCACGTTACGTAACCTTTAGTCGGTCGTCCATTGGTCTTGTCCCGACCTTGTGCCCAAGTGGGTAAGGTGTTGGTTCGTAACACTTGGCGGAAATATTAAAGAAACAAATCAAAATTTGTCAGCTAGCTGGGGGGTGCGTAGCGCACCCATATACGGAAAGGTCACCTACTGATCGGCCCATACATGTTCCGTGGCTAAGCTACTTAACGCTGTACGCGTGCAACAGCACACGTATTTAGCATAATATAACAACATAACTGATATCCCCTATATCTAATAATTAAAATTTTTATTCGTTTAATTCGCGTAAATATTAATTAATCAGCTATTGTTAAGACGATATAGGTTATATATTAGTAAAAATTATTAATATATTTTAATAGCAACAATAATAACCGTATAATCGGTATCCTAAATTATTTATTAAGGACCTAAGGATTGGAACCGTTTTAAAAGCGAATTTTAATTTAAAGCGTACGTATTTAATATTTGGGACTTTATTAATTTTAATTAATTACGTTCGTGGCCTGTTAGATTTACAGAACCCGATATAACCTTATATTCGAAAAAACGAATTCGTTTTTAGATGCGAAATAATGCCCTAGCCTTTAATAGTATATTCGAAGACGTCGATCTTATAAATTATCTTACGAACGTCCTTAAGATAACGACCGAAAGTAAATAAGTTTATAATCAGAAATTTATAGTATATATTTATAAGGATCGGAAGTATGATACTTTCCGTAAGGGTATTAACGATTGTACGAAATGGGTTCTAGAGTTTGTATTTTTAGCGATTAAGGGAATAAATCTTTTTTTAAGGAAGAACTTGCGAAAATGGTACGCCAAGCTGGTTAAGTGCGGTAAGGTGTACGACGGCAGGTTATTAATTAATACCTAACGAAAGTACCGCAAAAAACTGAAGCAAACCTTGATATTTGGTAAAAAGTTAAACGAATGCATTATAAGATGGCAAGAAATTATGGCTTAAGGGTAGCGATATAATATCCTAAAAACGAATATAACGATTATATGGGTTAATAACCTATGTATAATTTTAGCTTTTATTATGGAGATTTGGATAATAACCTTCCAGATGGTGAAGAAAATAGAGATCGATAGTGGTACGATTAGTTACTAAAAGGTAACAGTTAATTTTTTAAATTATTAAGTTATAACCTATTAACTATTTATATTAAGAAACGTTAAGGTAGCGTTTTTTACGTTTTACGGAATTTCCGCGGATTTTATTAATTAAGATAACCCCGATTAAAAAAAAATTAAGTTTATTAATTTTTAATTACGAAAAAGGATTCCGGTACGAACGCCGAAGTAAGGTAATTATAAAAGTTCCTATGCGGACCGAAACGTTAATTAACGGAAGCGTTAAAAGTTAAATATATAAGGTATACGGTATAAAACGTACTTAAGTAGTTATTATAAGCTAACTTAATATTTTTATATATTTCTTAATAAAGTTTTAAAAGGTTTTCGATTTAACGAAAGTTTAAGATTATTCGTTTGAAATCGAATAGTTACCGATTAATCCTTAAAGGAAAAAATTAATCGTTTATCGAAAACTATAAAAAAATTAATTATAAAAATAAATAAATTTTTAAAAAAAGTAAGACAAGTTTTAACGTACTTTTTGATTATTAATTAACGTAACGTTATAAACGTTTCGTTTTACTTTTTAAGGAATTTATTTATCCTGGATTTAAGGTTTACGATATATATTTTTAATTTTATTAATAAATTCCTGAATTTTAGATTAACCGTATAAGGTAACGGAGTATACGTAAGTAATACTTTTGTCCCGATTAGAAGGTACGGAAAGGTTAATATATTATTTTAAAGCTTTAGCGGTACAAAAACGTTACGGCTTTATAATATGACTTATTGCGAAGAATTCGTATATAACCTAATGTTATTCCGATAATTTCGGAAAGAAGTTTATTAATAAAATAATCGTAAGATTAATAATTATATTTAAGATAAATATGATTAAATTATAATTACGTTAATAAATAAATTTAATTAATTCGTTATCGAAAATATTAATATAATTATTTTTTATGTAATTTTTATAACCTATAAACGAAACGTTAATTTATAAACGAAAAGATTATTACGTATAAATGACGGTATTATGTAGCATTTACGCCTAGGTTATCCAGGTTCCGAAATAATTATTTAATTATAATCTTTATTAAAAAAGTCCGATTAAAGGGTTTTATAATAATCGAATGTTAAATATATGGTAAGGCGAAAACGAAAAGATAAATATGTCGCGAACTTCGAAAGGAAGTATCCTAATTAGGCCAGAGAATCGCCGTCGATTTTATTAATTTCGAAAAGGATTTTAAAAAATATAAATACGTTATATTTGTTACCGATAAATATTTAGGCTTTATTTAGGATATTTGCCTAAAAAATTAAAAGCAAAATATATTAATTATAATGTTTCGATATTTTTTAAAAATCTTAAAGAATTAAGATAAGGTTTTCTTATAAATAATCGAATACGATAACAAGATTTTAAAGAATTATTAATTTCGAAATATACTTTAATTACCTTCTTTTAATATTAAATTTAAGTTTTTAATATTATATACCTAGGCCTAAAACGGGGGTATAAAACGTTTAAGGGATATAATTTAAAAAAAAGCGATTACGATATAAAGTAACGTTAAGTTATCTGCGTTTTTAATTATATATATTTTTAAAGCGGTAATATATTTATATAACCGTATCTTTAAATATTTTTTTTTAGCAAATTTTATATAAAGTTTATTACATTTATTTAACGTATAAAGACGGTATTATAATGCTTAATTGGAAGTTTTAAAACGCTTATTTATGTATTTATAATTATATGGCTTACGTTATAACGATTATCGTTATAAAGAAAAAATAAAGGTTTTAAAAGTTAAATCCTAAAGTATGGGTTAGCTTTTTTATCGGTTACCGATTAATAAATATATATGAAGTTTGGAACTTTTTAATAAATAAAGTTATCGCTATTTAAAACGTATAATTTAATAAGGAAATTACCTTTTTTGGTAATATTAAAAACTTTAAAAACGATTTTTTTTACGTTACGGAAAAATAAATTATAAATTTTGCTGCGATAAGTAAAAATACTTAATTAAATTAATAATTACCTAATATATATTTAAAAGAAAAATGAAAACCTGAACGGAATTTAATTACCGGCTAAATCGGAAGGATAATTTTAAGGTGGTATAAACGAAAAAAACGTACGGAATAAATGAAAATAGGTTTGTTCGTATGGGATTAATTATCTTTATACGACCGCTTTATTCGAGTTATTTCCGACTTTTAAACTATTATCGTTATTAACGTTTATATTAATAATTATTATGATTACTATGCCGGTAAAAATAATAAAGGTAACCTTAAGTTTCCGTCATTTTATTTAATATAAAATAACGGTAAAAAACGAAAATATTTTACAGGTTATAAATATAAGCTTTCCGTACGTTCCGAACCGAAGGGGTATTATTAAAAACGACCATAAAATTTAAGAAGCCGTATTTAATGCAAAATAAATAACTTATTTTATAAGTACACGTAATAATTAGCCGGTAAGCTGCAAAAGTTTAAGGAAATTAAAAATCCGAAATACGCGCCGCCTTAATCGAAAAGGCTTTAATATAATAAAAATAAAAACGTTACTGAGGTCGTTAAACCGGGTATATAGGCGAAACTTATTATTATTACCGTAAGGTTATAAAAAGCTAAATATATATTCGTTAAGGAAGATATTTCGTAACGCCGAAATAGTTTACCTATAAAATTATAAGGAGATAAAGTTTTGGGAAACCGTTAATTAGTTATTTATTAAAAGAAAATAGGTATTAAGATATATATAAGTATACGTTTATAAGTTTAATAAGCATAATTAGTTTTAAAAGTATAAAGCCCGTTTCGTCGTATAAGGTAATTAATAATTTAAAAACGTATATAATAATATATACGTATTTATATTTGTTAAAAAATCGTTTCGAATTTTAATCGTTATTACGGCTAAATTTAACCTAAAGCTTAAGTAATATAATATTATAAACGTTTTCGTTAACGCGAACTTATTTTATAAAATATATATAAAAACGTTTTTAAGATATTTATAACGTAATAAAATATTTTTAATTAAAAAGGTATTATACGGATTAAAGGAATTACTTTTATTTTAATAAAAAGATTTTATTAATATATTTAAGGATTTAAAACTTAGCTCCGTTCCTTATAAACCATGTTAATTTTTTCGTTAAGGGGTATTTTTATTTTTTTACGTTAACGACATAATTATTACGTATAATAAAAAGTATTAAAACTTTATCGATTAATTAATTTAATAAATATAAAAACGATATACTTTTATAAATAATAAAAATTTATAATAATTTCTTAAAATCGAAATAATTAAAAATAAATTTATTAAAAAAATTTGGTTATTTTAATTTAATTTTATAAATAAATTAATTAACTTAATGCTTAAAAAAAGTTTAAATAATTTTTTAAAAACATTAATAACAAACGTTAAATTATTATCAAATTTTAATTTAATTTATTTAGGCTTAATAAATAAATATTTAAAAAAAATTAATTTTATTTTATATATTATAATTAATACATAACTTAATATATTATTTATAATATTCCAATTTATACGATTTAACTAAAATTTCAATAACATATATTATAATATTATTAATAAAATTATATTATATTTAATTAATATTAAAACGTTAACGTTATAATTTAATAATAAATATTTAATAAATATTTAAAATAACGTTTTTTTTTACGGATAATATAATTAATCGAAAAAATTCTTAAGTTTATATAATAAAACTTTTCGAAAAAATAATAAAATAACGGATAAATAAGTAAAATATAATAATTACTTTTATAACCGAAACAAAATTATTATTTTTTATGTAAATTATTAAAAAAACTTTATTTAATTTTCGATTAATAAAAAAATTAAAAATCGATTTTAATATAAAACCGTTAAATATATAATACGATAATTAATAAATTATACGGTTAATTAATGCTAATATCGCATTTTTATAAATAAAGTTACGGTACGTAAATATATATAATTATTAATTATAAAAAGTAATAAAAAGGGATCTAATTAAAATAAATTATACGTTTATAAATAATATATTAATTAATAAATTAATTAAAACCTTATTATGAAAAGCCTTTAAAAATTTTTAAAAATAATTAAAATTAATAAATATTATAAAAACTTTAAATTAACGGAAAAAAGCTTTAAAGGTTATTTTAAACGAAAAATTAGTTAATTAAAAGGATTTAATTATTAAAAAAAAGGTGGAATAAATAGTTATAGCTTTAGGAAATGATAAAGTGTGACGATTAACGCCGTAAAGACTTTAAGGCGTTAAAGGGGTATGTTAGCTAGCTGGGGAGTACGTAGCGTACCCCATATACGGAAAGGTCACCTACTAATCGGCCCATACATGTTCCGTGGCTAAGCTACTTAACGCTGTACGCGTGCAACAGCACACGTATCTAGCATAATACAACAACATAACTGATGTCCCCTATATCTGACAAAATTTCCGTTTTTCGTAAACCTTTTAACTAGGACGCCTTTATGGTTACGATAACGCAACCACTGCGTGCATTATTTCGCCCTAGGCCTTCGAAGGGTAATTCAGTATAGGTGAAGCCCGTGCAGCTATTCTTTTGCCCGTACGGATTATAGTTATTACGCCGCAGTAAGGAAGGCGTTCCGGTTAATTAAATTCGGGACCTTCTTAAGGCTGCAATGCAACAACCATAACCCGTACGGCCGGAAAACTTAATATACGGGCTTTTCCCATACAGAATATACGTAAGAAACCCGGTACACGATAATGCGACAAGTAGTTATACTGTCGCAGCCATAAGGGCGTTACGGTCACCTATTTCCTAAACCCAAATTTAGCCGTATTAACTGCAGTTTCTATATAACAAAATCGAAAAAAGTCATATATGCATATTAACTTATATTCGACGTATATATAAAGTTACATACTTATCCGAGCCGTTTCGGTTACGTTACAATCTTTTTCATTTAAATTTTTGAATTTTTTTAAATGAATAAAAAATGATGATTTTGGTGGTGATGCGGAAAACGGACCTCGATCTCGCACAACTACAACTCAGACCTCGCTGGCTCGTTACGGGGATTTGGGATTTAATTGGTTAATTTTTAGCGTGATATAGCAGTACATTAGAAACGAGCCAGCGAGGCCTGAGCTAGCTGAGGTAAGGAATGACATGTGTCAGCTAGCTGGGGGGTGCGTAGCGCACCCATATACGGAAAGGTCACCTACTGATCGGCCCATATGTGTTCCGGAGCTAAGCTATATAATAAAGTTGCACGCGTGCGACAGCACACGCAACGAGCCTAATAGAACAACACAACTGATGTCCCCTATATCTGACAACATGGGCGAGGTTTTAACAACCGCGCCAACAAGCTAAGATGCCAAGATCGTGCACACAAAAAGAGGATCCTAGCAGCTCTGAGACAGGCTATAATATCTTTTTATAGCATGCGCGAAAAAGGGGTACCCCAGTGCTTTTGCCAATGTTATCCGGCGGAAATTGTCAGATAAGTAGCGCAATAAGTGCGCACTTATTAATACAGTCTTTTGGTGCAGTGGCTAGGCAACAGAAATGGCTTCGCCGCTTAGTGGTGGGATGTGGGGTGTACGTACTCCGATTTCGAATCAGAGTGTCCGGGGCCCACTTAGCTTTTGAATCACACACCTTTTCTGCTACGCAAGTTTCAACTTTCAATACACACGTTAAGCGATATACTTAATAATTAAAAGACTGGTAAAAAGCAGCTAGATGTCATTATGTAGCCCTGATCTACAGCTACATAATGATATCGCATGCACCTTCATAACTACTATATTAGTTTAGTTATTAAAGAATATACAGAATCGAAATGGAAAGTTGTATTTAAAAGCCTGTTCTTATCGAATACAGCAGCTATAAAGGCATAAGTGGCATCAAGATAATCCTTCGACGAGAGCTACATAACGATATATAGCTGCAAATTGGTAACCTTTGTGTTATTAAGATATATCGCTTTGAAACCTTATATATTCAAACTGAACGGTTCTGCTCCAAAAAAATGTGTCATTCAGATGCTAAGTGGGGCCGCGACACTCTGATTCGAAATGACAGTAGGCGCAGGGCTTTTTCGAGGCCGAAGATAGCACATTAAGATATGATCCGAGGACCTAACAAAACATTCTGTGAGTACTGACGAGTGGATGAAAGCACACTTCAAAGGCGGTTCGCATTCTGACCCTATGGAGCTAAATGACCTAGAAACTGGAACTTGGAAAGCAGGTCGGCTAAAGGACCACGATTAGGCGGGGGCGGCGACGAATGGCAGCCGACCCCTTAGCAGACACTCTTCCCGTTTGCGTCTAGCATTCTTCGATGTTTTGACTCTCCGAATACTATTGCAATCCTCACGCCCTTGATTGATATTCGTGTGCCTTCATCTGCGGGGACCCACGGTATCGTAATGACCGACCCATTTTGGAATGTCTTTGGCGCAGTACGGACCTGTCATGGTCAGTGAGCACCTGTCCAAGCTATCGAGTGACGGGTTGAGCAAGGCTTACGGCGAAATGCTCTGGGCTACACTGATGACACACGTTCGCACCAGAAGGGACGTCGTCAGGAGCAGAAAAAACAAGAGCCCCTTGTCAGCATGTGAGCAAATCAGAATGCGGCCAGCGGACTAGCTGGCGTTCACTGCTGCCAGTCACCATAATATCGTTGACCACGGCGTGGCCCATCATAATATGTGCTCTCATCTGCATTTGCGTATTAGTAGTCGAGCCGCGAAAACATGGTGGACGTTTTGGACCTCTCACGCGGCTGATGCCGAGCTGCCCAGCAACGTTGACATAACCCTCGTCACCAATGACGCCCCTATTGTGTAGCTTCTTGACAACATCATCGTCGCCCTGCCACGGCGCGCGGCACATGGGACATGTCACCCGATCTCTGGCGCTCGCGCGCTTGGTAGCGGCCCACATCTCGAAGCACTCTGTATGCATGTTCTGTCCACATTGGGCGCGACAGTAGACGGTGTCATCACGATCCTCGAAGGGCGTGAAGCAGATGGGACAGTCGCCATCTATAGCTTTACGATTCTTCTCTTCCTGCCGTTCCTTGGCGTTGTGCTTGTCGCTAATCTCGATAGGAGGTGCGTGGCTGAATATCTCGCGCAGTTCGGAAGGGAGTAGGGCAAGCTGGTATACGAGGTCGAACCGTGCGCGGAGAACTCTCGCCATGACGTAAATCATATGCTTGCACTGGTTTCCCTTCGTGGCATGGGGACAGGTGCATGTGGGTAGCTGGGAGATGTGAACGTAGTAGATGTTACCGGTAGATCCCGTCATCTCGATAAGCTCCTCGGGAGATTGGTCATCGGTGCCCGCGCGCGATCGGCCCAGAACGTAAAAGCGCTGGGATGTAGCACGATCGTAGACGACCTGGAAGTCTTTGGTAGGTTTTGGACGGAATCTTCGTAGACGCTTCTCCTCCGCCTGATCTCTAGCTGTCTTTGCAACACGCTTCTTTCCTTTCTTCTCGGACTGCTCTACCTCGTCTCCATCTTCGTCCTCGTTAGCAGCGGCCGGCGCTTTGTTTGCCTTCCGACGGCGATCCGTTGTTCCGAAGCTCTCAGGAAGCATTCGCTTGTGGGAAGGCCGCGGGGTGGAAGCGCCCGATGCGATACCTGTCAACGCCGGGACGGGATTTGATGCAGTGTTCATAACGATATATGGTCGATTTGCGTTATCGCCTTAATGTTTGGTTTATCTGCCGCCTCTGCGTTGGAGAAGAAAGAACTAAGCTCTTTGGTGAGGATACGTCATTGATGGGTTACTTAATTCGGAATTTCGCCACGAATTCCAATTCAGCATAAGTTCTCCGGTCGCTTTGTCACCTGTCAGACCCAGCTGAAGGTGATCAAACAGCTGGGCCTTGGCTTGGTTTGATCAGCTCCTGAATGGAGCTTACTTTATGCGTTCTGATACAGTTTTCTCTCAGCCGCAGCTGTTTTTATATATATTTAAGGAGGCTTTGCTACCCTCTGTATTTAGATAGGACCTCTTAGAGGTCAACCTGATAATAGCTTCTTCTTCAGCCATATATGCTTCAGTATATGATGTCAGGGTCTTATAGTTATGAACCCGGTCCGCACTTCTTATTAGCTGTACTTTGATACACTTTGTTATATACGTTATATACGTCGTTTTAAGGCTATTCGGATCCTTGCCATCGTTCCCGCAGTAACTTTGTAACCTACTGCCGCCCTTCACAAAGGAATCCTAACCGCCACTTTTGTTACCTTAGCCCACCTATCTCTCCTGCATCATAATTAAAACCATGGTTCCTTCCCCGTTAACAGACCCTAATAAGACTTCAGGACGTCTTTGGACGTTCCTTCTCAAAAAGGGGATCCCTAAAAAATATAATACTTTCGAATTCCACGTTAGCTCGAAAGCTAGCATGCTATAAAAATATATCAACCCCAACACAACCCGCGCACCAACGCTAATAAAAAGACCGATCTATCCGATCGTCAAGGACTTCGATAGTAACGCTTCTAATAAACTGGACCTCAATTTAAAAACAAATGCGAAGTTCCAAAAAACGTTAAAAATCTTTAATCGATAATAAACCCTTTTTATAACTCAAAAAAAGGCGCTTGCCGAAGTTAATACTTTCCTTAACCAATCCGTTCATCCTAATCATCATTAAGTATACTGGAAAAAAGCCACACTTCGAGGTAAACTGTTAGCCTTAAAAAATAAGTTCAAGCCTAACAATAACGCTCGGATCTACGAAGTCAACGCTCGATACAAGGAAGCGTTAAAAACCAACAGGATCCAGATAAATACATAGCTCTCCAAGTACTGAAAAACGTACACTAAAGCCGAAAAGCTTCAAATCCCGGCTATCGCAGGATTTCACGGCCACCTTAATTTCCTCAAGGCTATAAACGCCTTCTCACCCAACTTCTCTATCACCCAGACTGCTACGGTAAAAAAAGCCATATTCGACGGCAAGGACGTTACCGAGCTACCGTTAATACAAAAGCTCGTAAAACGCTTCCGCAACCATATAAGGTTACGGAAAGCCCAGGGCGTCACCGCCGAATAATTATCACGAAAAACGTTCGGTATCACCCTCAACGGAAAAACCCCTAATCAAACGGGGCCCTCTTAAAACATTTCGAACAACAATAACCGGAACAACAACCAGAACGGTAACCGGAACAATTTTCAACCCCCGCGGACGTATATCTACGGAAATATCCACTTTTTTAAGGAATACCCTTACATATGTTCAAAGATTAAGGCTAATAAGTAAACTAAAAACCCCGAAGTTAAAAAAAAGGTAAATAAGCATATCGCGAACGGAACCGACGCTTTAAAGGCAGCTATTAAACGTACTAAAAAGGAATCAAAGTTATAAACTCCTCAGTTAACTTCTACGCTTTTTATTAAAGGGCTTCCTTCACCTACAAACCCCCAGATTAACAGCGTTACTACCGGATACAATCTCAAAAGGTCCACGTTATTGGACACATATTCAAACTTCCATATTGGAAACCGGAAAGCTAACTTTATCAATTTACACCCTTTTATAATAGGCGGAAGGCTCCTAACTAGAGGGAAATATCTAAATATCCTAGGCGAAGGAACGCGAAAAATCGCGCTTACCATCCCAAACGGCAAAATTAACGCCTTCTTCTTAAAAAATTGCCTTTATGTCCCTAAAATACATACCAACCTAACTTTACATAGGTTATTTCAGCAGGTTAGGATTTATTGGAACCACGAGACCGACATCGTATATTATAAAAAGTTACGGATATCGAAAACGGAAATGGCAAAGATCCGATAAATCGAACGCCAGCCCATTATTCACCACGTTAAGGTAACCCCGGAAAATAATAACGACGATGTTATTCCTTTAACAATTTTCATAACGACCTAAGAACCTAACGGGCTGGTCCCAAAGGACGAAAGCGACCCTAAAGATAAAGTTATCCTTAAAAGCGAAAACGAAAATTTTGTTACGGAACCCTTAATCGAAAAATTCCTTCCTCCGAAGCTAAAAAAACTTTACGGGAACGACTCCCGAGGTCCTTTAAAGCCCCTAAAAAAAGATGCCACGCTGTAACACCGAAAACTTGCCCATCTAAGCCCTAGGGCTCTAAAAAAGGTAATACAAGCAGTCACCGGAATAAAGATTCAGCTGCCGTCGAAGATCGACTGCCAGGACTGCGCTATTAAAAAGGCTCGAAAAAAGGTTTTACAAAAACCGCAAACTAAGGAACGCAAGCCCTTCGTTACGATATGTGCTAACCTTTTCGAATTTAACGACGCCTTTAACGGTTGCACGAAAGCATTAATTATTACCTATCCTATTATCGGAACTAGGATCAGTTATATCATAAAGCGGAAAAAGCACGCGCTTACCGCCTTAATAAACGTAATAGTTTTCCTCAAAAGATAACAACATATCAAGGTTAAGACGATCGTATTAAACGGAGAGATTTCCTTCGGACGAAGGTTCCGGAAATGGCTTTTTAATATAGGGATTTCGTATGAAACGTTGCCACCTTACACCAAAAAGCTTATAGGCGTTCAAGAACGCGCCGGGGGCGTAATCATCACGAAAGCACGTTACCTGATAATTAGCAGCAACCTTCCTTCTAACCTATGGCCTGAAGCTGTTAAAACAGCCACATATATCACCAACCGTACACCCATTAAAGCCCTAGGCTGGAAAATACCCATCCAGGTCCTAAACGAATGGATCGTTAAAAAGGATAAGATACCCATACCCGAAGAAGGCCTAAAGGCGAACGTTACGAACGTTATCCTATTCGGATCAAAGGTTTATGCACTCACGGAAATAATCCGTCGGGAAGCAGACCGCCTGAAAAAGATGGACCCCAGGGCATATATCGGCTATCTAATCGGTTACGTAACTAGCAATATGTACCGCGTGTAGGTTCCTTCGCAGTAACGTATTATTACCGTTTGCGACGTCACCTTCGACGAGACGAAAAAGTATCAAGACGATCAGCCGCAGAAGTCATCGATTAAAATCGCGGAACTGAACGATCAAATTGATAGCATACTTATCCCACCCAAAGCAACGATTTTCCTAAGGACTTTAAAAGCTATTTTCAGCAGTAACCCCTTGGATATAAGTATTACTAAGGGGGTAAATAATATGGTAGCGCAAGGTCCATCTATCGAAAACGAAAAACCCATATATAACACCATCGTAATAATTATAGATCCTCCTAATCAAAATACTTCATAAAAAGTTAGGGGGGTGGAAACTAACGAAGACCGTAATTCGGAAAAAAAATTCTTTAATTTAATTGTTAGCAATAATTCCGAAAACGACCCCGATCATTCCTAAGGCAAAACAGGTGATTCGGGAGGCGAAAACCTTTTGCAAGGTTTGCCTATACCAAAGGCTACTCCAGACCTCGAAGATGCAGGTTATCAACAACATTATAAACCGTTACTGGACGAGACTTAAAATATATCGATAAGTTTCTCTTAATCATAGTAACGCCGTACCAAGTTGGATTTTCTAAATCCCTTAGCCGTTATTAAATCTAGGACTAAAAATGGAAGGAGGAAAAAGTTACCCTCGGCTAATATAAGCTATAGACTGGGATTCGAAAAACGTAACACCTATCTAACTACCTTTAACGCTATCTTTTTAATAACGATTAAACCGGAACGCCTTTATCGTAATAACCTCCCTATTACGCCCAAAAATTAGCAGGAAGTTATGCAACATAAGTACGCCGAAGATTGGAAGGTAACTGCATAAAAGGAATAAGATTAGATATATCGGGTAAAGCAGTTAGTTGCTATTACCATACTTTAAAAGGCGATTAATAACGTCGGCCTTAACGGTATTTTTCCGTTAATATGGGTGTTTACCTATAAGTTTAATAAGAATAGGATATTTTAAAAGTTTAAGGTTAGAATTGTTATCCGTAAAGATTTTCAACCTCGTAAAAAGCTTAACGCCTACGTATTTACGTTTGTAAGAAGGTCATTTCGTATGTTAATAATTGTTATAGCCCGATTTGACCTGGAGTTTCGTTAGCTGGACGTTATCAACGCGTTTTTGCATAACAAAATCGACGAATTAATATACGTACGTTTCCTATAAAGGTTCGGACGTCCAGGCTTTTATTTAAAGCTTCTAAAGGCCCTATACGGCTTAAGACGGTTGCCATTTTTATGGCAACAAAACCTATCTGCAGGTTTAAAGGACCTAGGTCTAAAGCCGGTCCCGGATGACCTATACGTTATGATTAACGGTTGGTTAACGTTATTCTTTTACGTTAACGATATATTCATAATACACAGGATTCGAAATATGGCGCGCGTAAAGGAATTCCTCGTAAAGCTAACGTAACGCTTCCATATTATCAACCTTGAAAAGCTACAATAGTTCCTTAAAATACGTATCCTGCGTAACCACAAGGTTAGGAAGTTATGGCTAGTACAGGACGCCTACTGAGAGAAGTTATACTCACGTTTTAACCTATCTAAAGTTGAAAAACGTCATTTTAAGGTCTTTAAATAAAAGGAGCTAAAGGAATTCGAAAGCGAAACGTTTACAACTTCGAAAAAAGATTACCTCGAAAAGGTCGGCAGCTTGCTATATGGAACTGTTATCATTTGCCCAGATATAACTAAAGCTACATCTTATTTATTACGATATAACAGGAACCCAAGTCCTATCCATTATAACGCCGTCGTTAAAACCCTGCTTTACGGATATTATACGCGTTACCTTGCCATATAATATGGTGGTAACGAGGAGCCTAGCGTACGATCGTTACTCTATTCGAATAACGCATCTTTTACGGATAACCCTAACCGTAAAAGTTTTTAGGGCTTTATAATATCACTTTTCGATAATCCTATCGTTTGGAAAGCTAATAAGTAAAATATAATTACCACCTTAAATACGGAAGCAAAGCTATTAACCCTTTTTCAAACTGTTAAGGAAGCCATCTTTATACAAAGGCTTTTTAGGGCTATGGGCCTAAAGTTAAATAAAAAGCTAGTTATCCAGGTAAATAACAAATAGACGATACGGCTCGTCACCGAAGAAACTATGCGTTTAATTATAAAGCTAAAATACGTTAATATCTATAACCATTAACTCCGCAAAGCCTTTGCTACGAAAAAGATTAATATCGAATGGACGCTTATTACGGCAATAGTTACGGATAGCTTTACGAAGCCACTTGGGCCCCAGAAGCATTAAAAATTCGTTAGGTTACTGAACCTTTAAAACGTTGCTTTAAGGCTCGAAGAAGCTTAAAGGAAGCTTCGTTACAGCAGCATTATTGCGTTATAATAATAGGAATTACTGCTTCCGTTTTTTCTGTTATTTCCTTCCGTCGTACCTACTTCAGCATTAAAACCTAGCTTTTTAATAAAGCTTTTATGGTTTGTTAATATAATATCAGGTCTGTAACACCTAAAAGATTCTTTCCTTTGCTTTAACCACTACTGTCATTCCTTTTCGGGTAATATTCAGATTCGTAAAAAATTTAGCTGTTAGTTCTTAATAGCTGGGGGGGTGTGTCAGACCCAGCTGAAGGTGATTAAATAGCTGGGCCTTGGCTTGGTTTAATCAGCTCCTGAATGGAGCTTACTTTATGCGTTCTGATATAGTTTTCTCTCAGCCGCAGCTGTTTTTATGTGTATTTAAGGAGGCTTTGCTACCCTCTGTATTTAGATAGGACCTCTTAAAGGTCAACCTGATAATAGCTTCTTCTTCAGCCATATATGCTTCAGTATGTAATGTCAGGGTCTCATATCACCTTTCGGAGCCCAAACCTGGAGTTTCCTACGAGACGAGAAGAATTGCACCTTAATGTACGTTTACCCAATTATTCAAATTTGTTATAGTTCGAAAAATGGTTCGTCGAACTGTCGGATAACTGGTGGTTGTCAGAAATGTGGCGTGTGGCTAGGGCATCGGAGATTGCTTGGGATCATAAGTGGAGACCTTTACCAGCCACATCATTTGTATGGACATACCAGACCATCTAGACATTAAACCATGCAATGGTCAAATCAAAAGAACACACAATACAACAACACCACGTTCTAACCCCAATACTAAATACACGCTTATGTCTAACAATTAAGAATCTCAGTCTCATTTTATACCGATATCACGATTATAACGATAAGCGACCTTCAGTTATAATAATCAAAGCTGCTACAGAACAAACGTTTTACTTAACCCCTAAGCATTAAGAACTATGGGATAACGAATTCCAAACAAAAGCAATAACCTTAAATCTATAGGACTACATAGACCCAGATCAGAAATCACCATAGCTTACCCAACCTACGAAGCCAAAGTTCGAGAATTATCTGAAAAAAGCTAATCCACGAATCACTCGAAATACCTTAGCCGAAACTACCGCCGATAGTATAACCGTCGCATTAAGCACCGTTAAACCGGTGGAAGTCGGAAAAAAACCGAATTCCGTAATAAAAATAATTACCGAAAGCAGATTTAATTATAACGCGGATTAGGTTATTTATGTATACGAAAATAAGGAATATAAGGATTACCGAAAAAATATAAAAAAATTAACGAATTAAATCTTATTTTCGGTATTTCCGAATTACCGACTTACGATTTGCAAGCCGATTCGGACCTTCGATAAATAGTACAACGATTTAAAAAAAACCGGCATTATTTACTAAAAACGATTAAAGCCGGAAATTAAAAAAAGATACCGAATAATTACCAAGCTACTTATTAAGCTTCCTAAGGATTTCGAAATATAAGTAACGTAATAAAAGACGGTTATATCAAACGCATAAAATAAAGGCGTTAAAAAAGCCAACGATATATAAAATTTGGCAAACGATTTAAAAAAAGCCCTTAACGACGTCCTTAACGATTAAATTATAAATTTTAAAATAACTTATCGGGAATAAATCAAATTTAAAACTTTAAAATACCGCGAAATAGCAATATAACTTAAGGATTATACTTCCTTATAATCTAAAGCAATTCGGTTACGAATTATATAAAGCGCATTTATAATAACCTTCGGAAATATAAACGATTTTAACCCCGAAATAAACGACGCTTTATCGGATATTAATAAGTTACATAACCAGCTTACTACTTCTTCCAAAGGAACCCGAAGGCTTAGCAAAAATAAAAGTTAAAATCGAAATCGAAATCGAGGTCGAGGCGGTAACATAACGGAATTAAAGCGGAAACGTGCTGTTACCGACAAGAACCCTACCGGACCTACTTGCGTAACATGCCTAAGTTTCCACGAATTACCAACCTACTAATTCGTTTTCAAAAATAAAGCACCTAAGGATTAGGAACCGAACGAAACCTCGCAACGATTAATTACAAAACGTATCAAAATAATCGCAGGCCTAACGGAAAAAATCAAAAGATTAAATCTCAAAATGCCACCTGGAAAGTCCGAATAATTAAGCCGCCGGATAGGTACTACCAAGGCTGTATTCCTAATATTTTACGCAGCATTTAAAACGGCTACCTATCCTTTGAAAAATTCTTCCATCCTTAATTCGGGGATTACCCTTTACATTTTTAACGAAATAAGCAGATTTTTAAACTTTAAATCAGCACCATCAAAAGATTATGTTTACGCCGGAAACATAATTGTCCCTATTTTCGGATACGGAAAAGTAAACATCCAACTTAAAAGCCTAAATAACCCTCAATTAATACGTTTATAAAACGTAACGTATTACGAAAGTTTCGCCTACAACTTAATATCTTTACGGTTGCTAAAAAAATAAAGGCTTTAATAAAACCATAAAAGGACCAATAATTATTTACGACGGAAAAACGATTCGATTATCGGACAGCTAACCGAAAGGCATAATCAGATAATACTTAAGTATTTACCATTCCAGTTAATTCGGAAAGCGTTCTTTATCCGACAGAAAAAGTTTAATTCATGGATAAAACGACCTCCGAATATAGCTAATACTCGACGATGGCATTTAAGGCTCGTTCACCCAGGTCCAAAAGCTTTTAACCACCTCGTAAGCCATTTTCGGGGGGTAAAAATTAAGGACCCTGGGCAGAGACGCCGGAAAGAAAATAAGATTACCATTATTAAATATGATACTTACGGGTGCGGAAAAGCAAAGCGTTTAAACCGTAGAACTCGCCGAAGCCTACCTTTAGGGCCTGGAACCCGACTGGCTATTAACTTTCAAAATTTGGAAGAAAATAATAACCGTACTAATAACGTTATGTTTATAACTGATCGATTTTCAGGCTATATCTAGGACTAGTACCTTAGCGACAGAAAAGCTAAAATAATTATAACAGCATTAAAGCAGGTTTTCGTAATCCTTAAAAGCTACAGCTATAAAGTAGAAGTCATAAAATATAACGACGAGCTATACGGCAGAAAGCACTAGGTCCGGGATTATCTCCAACTAAAAAGGAAAATCCGAATCGAACCCTCGGCACCTAATACGTAAGCTCAAAATGGAGGCGCCGAACGCTCGGGGGGTATAATCAAAACAAAAGCAATCTACATACGAAAAGGGGCAAAATTACCGCACTTCCTATGGGTAAAAATCTACCGCGTAACAATCTACCTATACAACCGGACCCCCAAATACATGTTTAACTAGCTAACGCCGTATAAACGCTTTTACATTTACCAAATGTATAGGGAAAAAATGATAATTACCGATCGAAAACCCCGCCTGGGTTACCTTTAAGTTTATGGCTGTAAGGCTTACGCCTTAACAAAAAGCGCATAACGTAAACAAAACAAAAAGCGAAAGCTTAACCCGAAAACTTGGATTAATTACTTCGTAAGGTACCAATTATCGAATATTTACCGTATTTAAAATCCCTTAACGAATAAAGTGGTAATAACTTACGACGTTATTTTCGATAAAGAAAGTACCTTTAATAATAACTTAAAGAACTTTAAAAACGACCTTTTTAAAGTAACCGAAAATAAACTACGATATTTACTAAATAAAGTCGAACATTTAAAGGGTTTACGTCTTAAATCTGGACCTATAATCCACGAGGAAAATAAAGAAATAACGTAGCCATTAAAGGTAGGTATAAATGGCGTCGTTAAAAGCGAGAACGTGGTAAATTCGGACGAAGCAGAAAATATTTCTAAGGAATCTAATTCGTATAAGCTTAATCAATTTTATTCGAATGTTTATTTCGTTCCTTATCCGACGTCCGATTCCATTCCGCCGCGTCCTACTGCCCTACTGGCTGCCACCATTCGAAATGCCGCGGTCTTAAAGGAAAAAGTAACCTTTAACGCCGTCCTTAAAAAACGCGAAAGTATCGATAAAATCCCTAACTCCGGAGTTATATGCCGCACCTTAAGTTAAAAGGCTACGTTTAATACAAAACGCTTAAGTTCGGTAATAAGGTTAAGGTACGGAAAATAAGTAAGCAAGGCATAAGCTACCCGGATAATAAACCGTCCGCATTACCACCTTAATAATATAAAGATAAAAGCTTAGGTTAATACCTTCGAACATAATTAAATCAAACGCCTATTATAAGCAGAAAGGAAAATCCATCGAAGAAATTTTCCGCCAATTCCTAAAATACATAAAAAGCTACGAAACTACCTTATAAAAAACGAGTTTCGGAAAGCAAAAGAAAATTATTTAAATAGTTATAAACAAATAAATTCGTAAACAAAATATAACCGCAAAAAGGCTAACAGAAAACAACTGCTTAATTATATATAAGTATACGTTTACAAATTCGACAAACATAATAACTTCTTAAAGTACAAAATACGTTTAGTAATACGAAGTAATTAACAAATCCAAGGAAAATACGAAAATACTTATGCATTTACTTTTACTGGAAAATCCTTTAAAACCCTTATTACGATAACTACGCGTTTCGATTTAAAGTTGATATAATACAACGTAATAAATGCTTTCGTTAATACAAAGCTCGATAAGGAAATTTACATAAAAATACTACCAAGATACCGGAAACCGGGAATTATCTTATAACTACTTAAAGCCCTATACGGATTAAAAAAATCTCCCTTACTTTAACAAAAAAAATTATCTAAAATATTTATTTAATTAAGTTTCATTTTTATCCCTTACGAACCATGCTATTTCGCGCAAGATAATATCTTCGTATTCTTTTATATAAATAATATCGTTATCGCATATAAAAAAAAACGCGAAAAAATTATTAACGCCGCGATTAACCAACTTAAAATAAAATATTAACTTATTAAAAAAAACGAACTTTAATAGTTTTTAAGAATTAAAATAATCCGAAATCGATCGAAACGTCAAATATGGCTTTTATAATCGTTATACGTTAATAAGTTCGCTAAATTAATCGAAGGAAAAGTAAATCCCGGCCGAACCGATACTTCCATAAAAAACAAAAAGTTATTTTTTAGTTAAAAAATCGCCTTCGATTACTTTATTAAGGTATATCAAAAAAAGATCGGTTTAATACTATACGCCGCAATTATTATTCGTCCGGATATCGTTTTTATAACTTTAAAACTGGCAAGATTTAACATAAATCTAAACCCCGAATATCATACTAAAACAAATCGATTTATCCGGTACCTTATCGAAACGAAATATTACGCCTTAAAATATGGCAAAATAAATACTTTCGAAATAACTAACGACGCTTCCTTTACCGATAATTCAATTAATCGAAAAAGTTTCTAAGCTTACGTAATACGTCTGTTTAACGGTATAATCGGATAATACGCCAGCAAGCAAAATATAATAACTACTTTTATAACAAAAACGGAATTATTAACACTTACTTAAGCCGCAAAAAAGGCTATATACGTATCTCGGCTAATTAAAAAGCTTAAAATTCGATTCGATATATCAACTATTATTATTTAATATAACAATAAACAAACGATTAAATTTATTTACGTAAATATTACTTAATTATAAACGAAATTAAGGTATGTAAATATTCATAATTATTAATTACAACAAAAAACAGTTCAAAAAAGGATTAAAATAATATATATTCCTACGAACGACATAATTATAAATAAGTTAACTAAGGTCCTCCTTACTACCTCGTTTAAGTAATTCACTTAATAACTAAGGTTAACGGATATCAAAAAAAAAATACAAAAACGCTAAATTCGGGAATTATCTAATAAAAATTTACAAGAATTCGAAGATCACTTTAATTAATTAATATTTTATATCCAAGGCCTGCTATTAAAGAAAGCAAACCCTAAGGGGGTATATCGGATAACTGGTGGTTGTTAGAAATATGGCGTGTGGCTAGGGCATCGGAGATTGCTTGGGATCATAAGTGGAGACCTTTACCAGCCACATCATTTGTATGGACATACCAGACCATCTAGACACTAGACCATGTAATGGTCAAGTCAAAAGAACACACAATACAACAACACCACGTTCTAACCCCAATACTAAATACACGCTTGTGTCTGACACGAACAAACATTACTTAATTAAGATGCAACTGCCACATATTCTGCGCATTACTGACCTGACGCATAAAACAATCAGTTTAATACCAGACCTTGGGGCCACGCGCAGCAAAGAAACGACCGTACAAACAAGCAATCACAGGTGGTCAAGGTAGCAAGATTGGCTGCATAGTGGCAAATGACAAAGGCGCAATTTAATATCGGTAAATCTCATAAGCCGATAATCCGCTAACAGATAAACTGAGGCGATAAGTGGATATAGAGATATGGCTCTGAGATAAGACTCTACTAGAGCCCTCGGCTAACACTTGGACACTACGCAGCCCGCGCGGTCCCCACGTTAGTGGTCAGATACTTCGTGCTAGAGCTACGGTGGTATGAAGGAAGGTTTCTGTAGTTGTAGTCTGATCGATGGCTTTTGTCCACCGACTTGTGCAGAATATCAGTCCTGCTACTGTTGCCTGGCGGGTCGTGGACAAAATAACTGTCACATTTTACTGTCACCCCCTTGAACATCGGCAAAATGATATCAATGGATAAGCCATTTTGTATCTGCTGACTTCAGAATGTGCATAGCTTAAAAGGTTAATAAATAAATAAATCGGCAATATTATTAAGCTTTTTTTAAGCGTTTCGTTATATTTTTAAACTTATTGCAAACAGTCGCAGTGTAATAAGTTGCTCTGAAGCAGTGTGGGGGTGCGTCAATTATTTTGTCCATGACCTACTGAGGTACCTTGTCCGGATGGGGCGGAACTGGCTCAACGGCGTTATTTTCTTCATAATAAGGATGGCGCTAAGTCTCCATTGAAGTGAATTGCTCCCCGCCAGTTTCCCGAACCTGGAAGCCTCTAACGTCACCATTCTGTCGGATAGCACCAACATATCCAGGAACCGTGACACCGTAGCAAAATCTGCCAGGAAGAGGACACTAGCCGAATAGCTAGCTGTCCTTACTAGTTAAGTTTTGGTCTGGCATAGCATCCACCCTTGTCAGATCACGCTTTTGGTCTTCATGGCTTCGGCAAGTTCAGCTCTCTGGTTGGGCGCTCGCCGCTGCCCTTGAGCGGCGCAATCATGAACTACCTACTTTAGAAGGCTTAGATCAGGAGAATTAGACGGCATAATCTGCAACCCAGCGAGAAGTCCGCACTCCATCTCTCTATCCTACATGGGGAGAGGAGAGGGCTTGGCGGAAGGCAAGGGGAGGGTCTCGATAAAATTGAATAGCAATCTTTTCAAGCTCGCAATGTGCACGCATCTACGGCTGCGGTGCACGTGCGGTGCTTGATCGGAAGCTTGTTAGCGATATTACCTATGTTGTGGGACACGAAGAGCCTCAAAGCGATGAGTCAGCCGGATGGCTTTCAATTTGCATCGAATTTTCGGTGCTCGATCGTCATCAGGCCAACTGTTCATCGTCGACCAATCTCTTGCATCCCTAGCTCCGGCATATTGCTACCCATAAGCTATAGACCTCCACTGCTTCCACTGTGGGGTCATACTCACAGGTCCTCCTTGGTCTTACTCCCCAACCAAGTGTCGGACTCGAAACTTGGCTCGATCGTTGTGTCACCACTATTTCTCTTCCACACCTCTCCGTGGTCAGCAACGTAACGTAATCATCACGACATACACCCAACTCGTTGCCGACGGCTCCGATCCTATGCCGAAACGTACTGACGGCCCAACTTATTAGGTTGGTCCCTTGCGTTCTAGAGGGATGGGTAACAAAATCATGACGACGCCATAGTCAAGGGTAGGGATACCAAGTGGGGGACGAGGGTGGTGTCTTCAACTTGCAAAGATATTACGAACCCACTGCGCGCTTGACCCGGCGGCCAGGGGTAAGCATCTCTGCCTATATAGTCTCCCCCTGAGCCTCCCACTGTGGCCCTGATTCACCTTGTTTCCGCATGGGCATGCTTGTTGCGTCCTACAGACATACCATGGTATCCTACAAGGTATTGGCGGGCGTTGGCCTACTGGCATGCGTGCCAGACGCTTTCGCTATTCCTGTGGTCTCCGAACCTTCCACTACCGTCTTTTCCGAACCTACCTTCACACCCTCCGCTGTTCCCATCACCAATGTCACTTCTCATGGACCGTACACGGGACCTGCGCCCACTACCACCGGCGCCCTCTCTACCTCCGTTCTTGCGCCATCTATCCCGGCCCGGCCGCCGGAGCCGTATAAGTTCGCATACCCGGCTGATGGAAAGCTTCATGCTCCTGAGCCTGCGCCGTACACTCCCGCCGGTGGTTTAGGCACCAACGGTTCAGAGCCCGTCTACCGGGTGCAGAGTGACTTTGACTACCAGTCTATCGCTTTGGCGCTGTACCAGGAATATATCGAGCTCGATCTATTCCACCACGGCCTCGTCAAATACTCTGAGCAGGACTTCGAGGATTACGGCTTGACCGCGGAGGACAGATTCCTGTTGCAGTTCATGGGAGATCAGGAAGTCGGTCATGCCACCGTGCTGACCAACATGCTCGGCCCTGAGGCGCCCGTGCAATGTACCTACAACTACCCCGATACGAACCTCCATGAGTACATCGACTTCAGTCAAAAGTTGACGCGATGGGGCGAGGCTGGTGTTTATGGGTTCCTCAACCACCTCGACTCCCGCGAGTCCGCGCAGATTCTCCTGCAGTCCATCACCACGGAAGCCCGACAGCAGGTCATCTTCCGGCAGTTCGAGGGCTTGTTCCCCATGCCTGAATGGTTCCAGGTTGGCGTTCCGCAGTCCTGGGCCTGGACTTTGTTGGCGCCGTATATATCCTCGTGCCCCGCCAACCAGACACGCCTCATCTGGCAGAACTTCCCCAAGTTGAATGTGCTCAACCAGCCCAACCCAGCTCGTACCAACGGCTCAGCTGTCTATAATGAAACGCTGGGTGATTACGCCAACACCCTCAGCACGGCGGACATTAACGCCGGCGAGGGCTGCAACAACTCGACGTGCGGGCCGGCTATCACCCACAACCGCTCGATCCCGCTGTCCTACCCGGGCCGCCAGGTCTTCCTGTCCTGGGAGGATCCCGGCCTGGCCGTAGGCCCGAACAACAGCTACGTGACGGATACCACCGCCGGTGCACCGCAGTTCGCCGCTTGGGTGACCCAGCTCAACGTCACCTACACCCCGTTGCAGAATATCAGCGGCAACACCGCCTACACGATCCAACCTAACACCAGCACGATCGAAGGTGATCCGGCCGTCAACGGCACCATTTTCCTTGCCATTACGGATTGTGACCTCTATGTCACTCCCTTCAACTTAACGCAGATCAACCCTCACGTCCGCGCGTTGACTATCTACCAGGCTGGTTAAGGGATTCGAGTACGGCTGACTATTTGCTCTTTCGGGTTTAATAATATACAGTGAGCACTTCCGCGGCGAAGGGATGAGCCGCGGCATGCAACTTTGTGTCCCAAGATATGTCAAAGACTAGTTGCCAATCACTAGAATATAATAGCGATTTTGATATTTGCGGCTCCTAGCGTGAGGCCTTGATATTGTGCACCACACGACCGAAAACTCGTGAAACCATCATAAGAGTACATACTTCTCATCTACGGATTGACAGATGGCCCTGATGATATTGAGTGCGATATTGTATATCACTATATGGTAGAATGGTGCATTCAGAGCGCATGGGGCAAAGGTTGGGTATGCATGTCCTCACTCCGTTTAAAGCCCAACAGACGATCTGCGTACTTCGCATAGCAACAACCCCAAATGCTGGCTCAAATTAGACGAGAGCATAGTATCTTAACGAGGATTGGCCGAACCTCCAGAGCGTACTTGCATCGCTCGACGGTAAGCTAGATGGTGTGATGGCGCGCCCATTTCGTGATAGGGTGCTTTCGCAAAGGAATTCAGAGTGATAAGGGTCTTCCAATTTGCCATGACATGCATCCCTGACAGAAGATTCGACTGTGAGAAGTCGTCTTGCGGCATCCTCCCCAGATGACGAGGCAGACGGGCTATTGGGCGACTAAGGGTCTTGATCGTTAGTATCCATAGACCCAAGCAACAGACCACGAAGTGAATCAGGAAGCCCTACCGAAACTGCCGCTTCCCCAGCTTGCTGACTTGCACCTATAGCACCCCCACGTCTACATCCCAGTCACGAGCACCCAAAACCCGTATGGCTGGAGGATTGTCTCCGAATAAAGCCCGAATCGCGAACAACAAGCACCTTCTAGGGTCCGATATGTATAATGCGCCGGTCTAGGACCAGAGCGGCTACGGGGGGTATCCAAGTCTGATCATTGGGGGACGTTAATCTCGTATCCAATCAGCACTTCGGTGTTCGAGCCCTCCCAACCACGATTACCGGCCGCCGATAGCATGAAGCGGCTCGACGCGTCAACGTACAAGCTCGAGATGACGCCCGCCCGCGGGGGCCCCGGGATGATCAGGAACGGTGGCGGCGAGTGCTTGGACCCCGATTCGGAGTGCAGGTCGTAAAGCCGCAGGATGTCGTGTGATGCGCACACGAGATGACGGCCATTGACCATGGGGCGCACGCAGCTCACAGGGCCGCTACCGCCGGGGAACTTGAAGGTACGCTCGGGCTGCCAGCCGGCGCGCCCGCCCCGCGCCTTGTGCACGCTGAACTCCTCCACAGTCCCGTTGCGCCGCCCGGCGTATATCCAGTTTCCGTCTGGGCTCCAGCACGCGCCCATGCACCACGGCGGAACGCCGGGCCGTGTGCCGATCCGGGCAATCGGGTTCGGCATCCGTCGGTCCCACACCCGCAACGTCCCGTCCATCGACGCCGACATGAACGTGCTGTCGGACGTCTGCGATGCGTCGTGATGCGTGGGCGGAGGCGCTGCGAAGACCGCCGACGGCGAATCCGGTACCGGAAGCTGGGGGGCCTCACCTGCGGCTTGCGATACCTCCGCGGGTTGGGTGCCGAAGGCGTTATCCCCATTGGCATTGGAGGGCATCATAAAGTCCGGCAGGGCCGGAAGAGCAGCCGAGGAATCGTTCTTATTATGGGCATCGCCATCGAAGAGTGCCGGGTCTAGATTGTCCTGGTCTTGGGGAGGCTGGACTGGCGGTGCCTGTCCATCAGCGACATTAAATGCCGTAGAAGGCATATCGAAGCCACCCATGTTAGTGTTCCCATTCTCCCGTGCCGAGTCCTGCATCATAGCACGAGAGAACTCGTTATCATCGTCTCCGTCAAACTCGCCCATTCCATCGTTGTCACCGAATAGATCAGAGCCCACTGTTGGGCTCCCGCCGAACAAGCTGTCATGAGCAGGGCTACCCTGGGGATCTGCTATGCCATCGGTTCCGTCGGGCATCTGACCGGGGGCGGCAATCATCCCCGCCCCGTTCATCCTGTCCTTCGTCTCGGCACCAAGGACATCGTTTCCGAAATCGTAATCTTCACCCAGGCCGCCCTGTTCAGTCTTCCCGAAGAACGTATCACTAGGGTCTTCCTCAGCCGCTTCTGATGGTACGAGCGCGCCTCCCATCGGCCGTATCTCGATAGCGGACAACTGACCGATGCTATCATCGAACTGTCTCGTCACCAAGCCGGTGTTCAGGTCCCAATCAAAGATCATCTTGTCCCAGCTTCCGCTCAGGACGCTCTTCTCGTCCGCGGCGAGGGTCAGCACACTGACAGCGTTGGTGTGTTTCTGTAAGCAAGTGATCCGCTTGCCTTCGTCGTGCCTCACGCTCTGCAAGTTGATCCCTCCACTCTCGAGGCCGGAGAGTAGCCATAGGGCTTGGGAGTGGACAGCCAGGCTGTAAACGGGACTTAGTACGAGGTCCTCCGCACGCGCACCGGGAGCTTGGGGTTCGGCATTTTCCCAGTAAGACATCAGGACGCCGGCTTTCACGACAGAGTCAACGAAGGGGTGCCTCTGAGCCACGGTCAGGAGCTGCTTGCCGTTAATCGTACCGGGCCCGTCGTACTTCCGGATGTAACCATCAGACCCACCCGTCATCCAGTAGCGAAGATCAGGAGTGATGGCCATGGCGTTGATACTCGTAGCCATCGGGGCCGCCATGGTTGGTACGATATCGTACGTCTTGGCGCTGAGATATTCCGGGCGCACGGTGGGCTGCCACTTGGGGGTGCCGGAAGGACCAGGGGTGGCGGATGTCCGAGTCACTATTGGGTTTGTAGTGGCCGGAACCAGACCGTTGGGCTGTTGCTGATCCTGCATGTCCTCTTCATCATCGTTCTGCTCCTGGTCGTCTTCATCGTCGTCTTCATTATCATTTTCATGCTCATTGTCATCGTTGTCATCGTTGTCATCGTCTTGGTCCGGGTTCTCTTCTTCAACTTCAGCATCTTGCATCAATTCATCCTCATTATCCGAACTGGACCTTGAATCTCGGTCGAAATCATCCATCCTTGTTGGGCTAAAACCAATATTCAGGGTGTGAGATATACCCGGAACTACGGTTCTGAAAGGATTTGGCGAGCCCTTACTCCAATGTGGGGATGCAAGTGAACTCTAGCGAGAGCAAGTTGGTGCGAAGCGAATACGAAACAAGGTAAACGCTAAGCGCTAAATCAGAATAGCGGAAGGCATCACCAGCCAAGAACAGAGGGCATTTTAGGAAGACTGGATAGGCGCAGGCATAGATGACTATGGAACTGCTTGGCAAAGAGATGCTGCGAATGAGGCTCAAGAAAACACGGTCAAGAGGCGACGCGCGAAGTCTCAGCCGCGCGAATGACACCGTAAGCTCGGATGGGATGGAATTGAGGGCGTGGATCTGCCAAGAAGTGCCTTGCAGGAACTGAGGGTTAGCGTTAATACCGTAGTATGGACTAATCGATGACTGATTAGTTTCACTTTTTCGGGGCAATCCTTATGGCGAGGACCAGTCGTTTGGTAGGCAAGTAGCTAAGCTTTCTGATAACCCCACTGCAAGTTTGTACGTAGGGGGGTGACTGTAACTTTTACAACAGCGTACCAACGCAGCTGATGTAGATTCTAGGTATTCAGTGCTATTGCTGTATCCGCGCCATTCCCATGTCCAAATTGTCATTCGATTGCTTGAGCGGCGAGGTAACAGAAGCTCAGCCAACATTCTAGTTCCTTGCATCATTCATTACTTACTAGGTACGTCGATGCGGTTGATAGCTTGATGAGTCTAAGCGGAACCATCTTAGGCAGGTTGAGCAGTCGCGCTTCAACACTTATTGTTAATTTTGCACTGACCATTACCGCTTCTTGCGATGGTAAGAGCTCTTTCAAAGTGATATGAGTCGTGGCTAATGAAGGTCCTGTGTACTTACGAGTCAGACCAGGCCTAACTCAAACGCAAACCAGAACGAATGGCAGACTCATAACCGTTTTGACGTGTACATCTCCATTCATATGTCTCTCCTGGTTAATACAGTGGCCAAACACGGGGCATCACCGACGAGATGGGTAAAGGAGGGACCATTCTTCAGTATCACATAGAACTGGTGAGATCTAGGAAATGGACGGGATCACCGCAAACGTAAGCTTACGAACCGAGAGGACTAACTTCCTTATGCCATAACCATGTCCCGTCCCTTGCCGTAGTCGGCCGTCTTGAAGCGCATTGCTTCTCGAGCCACCTCCCAAATTCCGCGGACGGGATATCTACGGCCCTCCAGAACACATCTGCCGCCCAGATGATGATTGGCAAGTGCATCATAGTCGAGACTACAAAGCTGATACCGTACCTCCAGGCACCATCATTGCCCATATGACCCATGAGATACTGACGAGCCACGTGCTGATGGTGCGGTTGCCAAGGCTGTGAACGAGATGCAACGCGAAGCTGATGCGCCCTAAGTAGCGGGCGGGTCGTGTGGGAACAGGGTCTGCTCCCTGGCAGGAAGGCCACGGGCCCTATAATCAAGATCTCACGCATCGCTAGCCAGAAGCGGCGGTGGTAAGTCGTATATGGCCAGACGTGCTTAGACCACATATAGCCCGGTGTCTTCCTGTTGCCGTCCCTGGGGTATCCGGAGAGAAAGCTGCCCAACAGCAATGTTGCAAATGCAACATGCTGACAAGCCTTCTCTTTGACCGGCTCTGAGGTTTCCGTTGGAACATGATCTCCAGCTCCGCGAGGAGCATACCTGCTATGAAGAGGGCGATGTCTCAGTGCTTGTGGGTGAAGCAGTGGATCACCAGGAAGCTCTCCACAGCAAGGCGGACCAGCACAGGTGCGCGCCAGGGCTACAACCAGCAGGAACACAACCATGGAGCCGCGAAATTCGACAGTAGTGGACCAGAGTTGCGGATTGTAGAATCTAAAGAAGTCCGCGTTCCAATCCCAGGGGTTAGACTCGAGGTCGAGGAATTCCAGGTAGGCGGTCAGTCCGTGCTCGAAGGCTCTTCCGTCGACCTTGTTTGGCGTACTAATGATTACCGGGTCGGCGCAGTCGTATGCCATCAGGCTGGACGCAAATGCTGGCAGGAAAAGCCGAATTGCACGCTGGAAAGTGGTGGATGATACGATGGAAAATACCATATCATCGCAATGAGGCGGAGGATCTGTCATGCCGCCGTCCCCGCCGAATAATGATATGTGGTACCATGAGAGCGTAGCACAGAATACATTAGATGACACTGTACCCGACATGGTAGGGATACCACTTGTAGAGGCGGTTCGAGATGTCGAACTGGATGGGTGGGAGGACGAGTGGTTCGCGAACGGTCGATTCGAAGTTGAGAGTTGGGGCCCACTCGAGGAGCCCAAGATGGACTTCGTGTACAAATGGGTAAACGGATTGGACGAGGCCTTCAAGAAAATAAGGCACCAGTACGAGCTGACGCAACTCAATGACGATGCCGGCAAGTGGATCTCGCGGCATGGCACCAACCGTTATCGCGATTGGGGTGAGTTGCTGTACTCGCTGCGCAGCCTAGACCGGCACGCGGCTGGATTCATCAGCAAGATCCAGATCCTAATCAACTCTGTGGCGGCCAAGCCAGACGGGACTGGTGAGCTGCGACCGCAGCGTTCATCTTGGCTCCATGAGGATCCAGAAACTGACGAAAACGTCCTGGTGCTTAACCAAGAGGCCTTCTTCCGCGAGGAGGAACAGCCCGCCATAGTGTGGGGCCTCACATTTTTCGGCACTCAGGATCTGACAACTCGGGATCGCGGAGGGCTGATGCGCAAAGCGATGGCCTCGTTTCCGGGGCCCGCCGCTCGAGGGGCGTGCGACCGATTCCGTGGCGAGTCGCATCATTACCAGATTTACCCCTGGTATGCGGTTTTCACTTGGCAGCCTTTCCTCGACTTTTCTTTGCTTTTTAATTCGTCCAACAATTGGAGGGCGGTCCCCCACTTCCTGAATTGGAAATCCCCTCGTTTAGCCACCATTGGTTTTATTAACAATCTGCAATATCTCAACCTACATAACGTTTCTAAAACTATAATTTAAAATGGGACCTAATAAAAAGCATCAGATTAGAAATACTTCGATAAAAGTTGTTGCGGGCTCCTAACAAAACGCAATAGCTAATAAATAAGGTATAGCTAAAAATACCCTCTTTACGAGGAAAAAGGGCACTGTTATGACCTAACGGGTTTGGCTCCTTTGGAGACGGTCGGGCCATGACACAAGTACCTTGTAGCTCGGGATCACGTGATGGCTCAATAGGCTCGATGATCGAGCCGTTCGAGCCAGGCCCCACTGGCTCGACAACAGAACCATTCGAGCCATGCAAACATACTACTATGGCACCAGTATATAGATACGCCCATTACCTCTCCTATAGTCTAGATAGCACCAGCTTGTAATACAACTTGGTTACCCAGATTACCTTTGGCAATCTGTTATTACCAGACGTGACTATCGCATACCTTATTGCTTAGTTTCCCACGATACTGCTGCTAACATTTTTATAGTATTTAACGCCGGGGGGTTAAGCCGTATAACGGCTTACCCAGAGCCTCCCTTAGGGCATATAAGGCGTGCTAAGTTAAGTAAAGCGATCTTTAATTAAATTATCTATAAGTATAAACCTATTTAGCAGTTTTTGTCCGTAGACGCGTCGCCGTTTCCAGCGTATCAAGCTGTATCCTCCTTTCTCCGTATGAGGGCAGTGCCTAGCGTTTTCCCCCTTCCCTTAGCGGGAGTTTTCGAGGGCCAGAGCTCAAATTATAGTTGTGATGACTGGGTATGTCAGTTGGCTGTCTGCCATGTATCACGCGCCTAGGCGCATTAGTAAGTATAAAATCATCCCTTCTCCTCGCCCCTTTTAACTCCCCTAGAAACGCCCAAAAGTACCCGCCGAATTCCTTTAGAAAAGAGTGTAGTCGCCGGGGCCCTAGGTAACCTCTGCCACTATAGGATAATCACTCCGTCTGGAGCGATATCTGGTAACGGCTCTAATATAGCCTCGTTCCGGTCCCTTACTACTGCTAATAATTTTTTTTTGTAGTATTTAACGCCGGGGGGTTAAGCCGCATAGCGGCTATCCCAAAGCCTCTCTTAGGGCATATAAAGCGTGCTAAGTTAGGTAAAGCTATCTTTAACGAACTTATTTATAAGTATAAACCTATTTAACAGTTTTTATCCGTAAACGCGGTACCGTTTCCAGCGTATTAAGCTGTATCTTTTTTCTTCCGTACGAGGGTAATGCCTAGCGTTTTCCCCCTTCCCTTACCGGAAGTTTTCGAAAGCCAGAGCCCAAATTATAGTTATGATGATTGGGTATGTTAGTTGGCTGTCTACTATATATTACGCGCCTAGGCGTATTAGTAAGTGTAAAATCATCCCTTTTCCCCGCCCTTTTTAACTCCTTTAAAAATGCCTAAAAGTACCCGCCGAATTCCTTAGATTTAATTTTAAAGAAAATCGCCAGGGCCTTTAGTAACCTTTGCCGTTATAAGATAATCGCTCCGTCTAGAGCGATATCCGATAACGGCTTTAGTATAACCCCGTTCCGGTTCTTTTACGTATAGATATTTCCGTAGAACCCCGTAACCCCGATATAATCCTTAAAAGTGATTAGGTTCTTTATAAGCTCTTTTAATGTTATGGCTGCACCACATTACATAACCACCAGGGCAAAAGATCGATGGAATGATCGCAATTGTGGCAATTATTTTGGTGCGTATAGCTGTATATGAGCTGCTACGGTGGACGAGGCTGTAACACTTAAGTAACGAGCCTTATCTTTATGTTTTTATAGGCGCATTTTCGGCTTTAATAGCTAATTTTCGAAAAAGGCGTGCGCCTTTTTGCAGTAAACCAAATTGTTATAACCTAGCGGTCTTAACTGCAACACAAACGGTCGGATCTCCGAAAGAGTCGGCCCCGACCTAAGCTAAGAAGTCACGTAACCGGCTTAAAGGTCTTAATATGCCAAGTACTTTAAGCTCTTTAAGCTGGCACGAAAGCTTAAAGGCCTTAACGGTCGTAAAGGTATAAACCGTTTAAACTTAACTTTTTAAACTAATACAAAAATAGATACGCTTATTATCTTCCATAATTTAGGTAAATTATTAGCTTCTGATATAATTTAATTACCTATATTACTTTTAGTAATTTGTTGTTATTAAACGTAACTATCGTATACTTTATTATTTAATTTCTTACGATATTATTATTAATATAAACCGTATAACGTCCCACACCTATGAACGGGACACACCTATGAGCGGGACACTTTTTGGCACCTCGCAACAACAAATTCAAATAACTTAATAATAACACATCGTATTGATTCAAATTAACCGTATTCTTTTTCGTTGACCGCATTTACAGCTTTGCAACAAGTCCACGCATATATTAAGGCTTGTTACGGACGTCATATTACCATTCCTTCCTTCCAACCTTTATGCGACGGGCAGCTTCAGCTCTTATTAATAGCATTCTTTCACCACCACCTTTTCTGCCGGCCAAAAAAACTTGTTTATGTGTTATAGGAAGTCTTTTTTCTTATTTTAAAAGTCTGTCCTATTCCTTTAACTGCGCAGAATCGAATTGTTGCTCCGATAAGTCCTGTAATATTGCGACACACCCTACGACGCGCCCCGGAACGTACCCCATAACAAGCCCTACAGCCTTGCCCCATAGCCTTGCAACGCGCCCTGCAATCGCCTTCCAGTACGACGTATTTTGCGAATATCTTCCACGTATTAAAGTCGGACAGAAAACGCTCGCGTATATGGGTTAAGAATTCGGTTGATAATGGTTTTATTGGTCGGGCGGCTTTGGTTCGTACGAGGTAGGGGTAGTATTGGCCTGGACGCGTCAAAAGCTAATCGGTCGCATGGAGGTTAGGAGGAACGAATGGCAATATGGCGTCCGCAACAAGCCTTAATATAATGCGTGCATTTGTTGCAAAGCTGTAAATGCGGTCAGCGAAAAAGAATACGGTTGATTTGAATCAATGCGATGTGTTGTTGTTAAGTTATTTGAATTTGTTATTGCGAGGTGCCAAAAAGTGTCCCGCTTATAGGTATGTCCCGTTCATAGGTGTGGGACGTTAATGAAGTTTAATAATTAATTAAATCGATTAACCGTTATAGGTTGCAAACTTTTATTTAATAATATTATCAAACTTTAAATAATACTTTTAATATTATATTATCTAATAAATAACTCGCTTTTCAAAAACTCTTTTATATTCCCGAAAATAATATTATAAATTCTAAAAACGAAAAAGCTTAATTAAATTTATTTAAAAAAAAGCCTTACGTCGACTTAACTAGTTAATTAACGCGGTTATTTAATTTATTAGTAATAAGACCGAACTTACTTATACGTTTATAAAAACCCGTAACTTATTAAAAGCTTAAAAGGTTAAATTAATTAAACCAGTAAATATAGAGCAGCCAGCTTAATTAGCATAACCCGCTTAAATAGCTTACGGTAAGAAAATCTGGAAATTTTTAAAGCTTATTAAATTTAACCTTTTTAACGGAACCCTTATTAAGTTATAATAATTCCGTATAAATGTTACGGTGGCGGCTTCAAGTCAGGTATAACCAGTCTATTCCTATGGGGTAGGGTTAGGGCAGAACAGACTCTTGTCCCTTTACCTAGAGAGATAAGGGCCTTCGGCCCTTATATGGTATGAAAGCTGTAGCACACCAGGGGAGAGGACATAAGTGGTGTAGGGGTGCCAGGCCAGTAGGCCTGCATGTGACAACTATCTCCCCCTTCCTTATAATGCCGGCCCGGCATTATGTATGTGGAATAGGTGGGCCTGATATCATAGTATATATAATGCAGCGACATATCTTTGTTGTGATCTGGGCAATCTGGAGTAGGTGTGGTTATATGGTTGCAAGTGTTTAAAATCCTTCTAGGTAACCGTCCTGTTTCGTACTTGTTTTTCCCTACGATCTGCCTAGTTCCGTTTACTTATAAATATTACTTAGTTTTTTTCCTAATCTTTTAACTTCCTTTTCTTTTTATATAAACCTAATATTATTTTCTTTTATATTCGTTTATATATCTTTAATCCGCGCGCTTTTCGATTTTTAATTACTTTTATTTTATTAAACTTTCATCGTCCTTTTATAATTATACCTTTTTACGGTTAAATTAAAAAAATACGTAACCGTTATTATGGTTCGTATCCTTATGGCGCCGTTTACGTCCTTATTACGAACGTATATCTGTAACGAACCTGTCATACATCCACCTAGAAGTATAAGCAGTATCCGAAATGGGGTCTTGATTTGCAGGTAACAATAGGGCGAGGAATGATTTACTAGGGGTGTGTTCGTTAAAGAGATTTAAAGACTCTTCCCTTAATTAGAGAACGGTGTAGTTGCCTTTAGTTAAGAGCTTAGATTGATAGCTAAGGAGCGAAAAACTAAGTAGGTGCTATCTATATAGGAACTTGGTTCATATATATTTTTCTCGTCTCTTTAAGGTCTCTGGAGCCTTTCTGTGTAGTCTTCTAGGAGTCTCTGGATGGTCTTTGTTAACGCGACAGAGACCATTTAATAGGGCCGAGGTTTACCCGTTAGGGTTATTTTCCTAAGGTTTTACTTCCAGCCTAAAAGTCCTTCCTGTTTCGTAATATTATTCCCTTCCTTACGAAAATTTTGTCCTTAAAGATAAATAGGTTATTCCCCCCTTTTTTTGGTTGGTTCTTAATTTCTGCGGTTTTTAATTAATTTGTTATTATGTTAGGTTCCTTACGAAAACGACTTAAGTCCTTTACCGATAGTAAAAAAGAACTTGCGTTTTTTATTGTTAACTTCGGTTATCTCGTTATGCCGTACGAACGCTGCGAAAATCTAGGGTTGGAATGTAAGATGATTAAGGGAAGGAAAAAGTGTTAATACTGTTACGAAGGGAATATGTCGTATAAGGGTAACAATGTTTCCTTGG
The DNA here is from genome assembly GCA_004154915.1 of Monosporascus ibericus. Classification (NCBI taxonomy): domain Eukaryota; kingdom Fungi; phylum Ascomycota; class Sordariomycetes; order Xylariales; genus Monosporascus; species Monosporascus ibericus. The sequence continues at coordinate 56,795 of QJNU01000100.1, read as the reverse complement.
AATCATTGCAAAACATTCGATCGGAGAAAACGCGGATTGATAAGGAAAAAAAGGTAACTAAAGAAATGCTGCTGGACCTTCAGCGGTTATAATCGGAGGTCACGGCGAGGCTGATTCGGCTGAGTCGACAGCAGGACTTTCTTTAATGCCGTAAAGTAAAAATAATTCGGTAAGAATTCCGTTTTATTAATAAATTAAAAGAAAAACAAAAATTAAATAAGGAAAAGGAACGTCTGCAGCAGGAGTAGGCGTAATTAATTTCGAACCTTAATTCCTTCGATTAGAACGTCGCGGGTTTAGATTTAAGCGGGGGACCTTTATCGCCTGCGACCTTGGCTACGTTGGAGACCATTGGTTAGGATTCTGCCGGTAAAACGTCTTAACCAGGTCCATCGCATTCGTTAGGTGATTAAGTAATTCCCAGGTGTTTTCTTCGTGTAAATATCCTTTCCATTTAACTAAGTACTAGATTTTGTTTTTAATTTTTCTGGAGTTTAATATTCGTTCAACTTCGTACTTATTTTCGTCTTTTTCGATTTCCAGGCTTATTTTTAACGGGGCGTTTTTAAGTACTGGTTCAAGCAAGGAAATATGGAAAATAGGGTATATTTTCATTATCTTAAGTAATAACAGTCAGTAATTAGTCATGGAAACAACTTCGTTAATTTTAAACGGCCCAAGTTTCTTAAAATCAAGCTTGTCGCTAGGCCTTCTGGTTTTAATTTGTGAAATGTTTAACGTTACGTTTTATCTTTGTCGTAGTAGGTAATCCTTATCTCGTTTTATTAAAATTGAGTTTTTAATTTTTTTCTTATTATAATATTGGGCCATTCTTTACTGGAAAAAACGTAATTCGGCTTGTAAACGGGATTATATTATCTTGATTTCCGTTATTATTATCTCGGCCCGTAAAGCTATAGTGGTAATTGCAGGAATTTTATGCGTTAATTGCTTTAGTCGTTAAGTTACCATTTCGTATCCGTACACAGCTATATAAGGAACCATACCCATATTTTCGTTAGTAAACGTATTATAGGCCACTTATGCTAATAGTAGCAGCTTTACCTAATTATCTTGCTAGTAGTTTATATAGCTTTTAAGGTACTATTTTAAGGTCTAGTTTAATCGTTCCGTTTATCCATTTATTTATAGGTGATAAGCTGTTAAAAACGTAAGCTTAGCACCTATTTGTTTAAAAAAGTTAATACTAAACTTAAATATAAAAAGCTTATTTCGATTAAAAATAATCTTTTCTAGTACTCCGTATTTGTCGAAGTAATATCGGATAAATGCATAAGTTAATTATTCTGCCGTCGCAATTTCTTTAAAACGTAGGAAATATCTATATTTAGTAAGTTTGTTAACAATCACCTAAATTCCATCGTATTCAACTCTAGTAATTAGGTCTTTAAATAAAGGAAAGCTAGTAATAATATCCCAAGCTATAATGTTCCATATTTTGTCAGAAATGTCGGTAGGTTATAACAACCTATAGGGCTTATAACGTGCTGCTTTGGTCTTATTGCAGATGTTGCAATTTTTAACAACCTTCTTAACTACTCGGCGTAGCTTTGGGAAGTCGTACTTTTCCTGTAATCGTTAGGTGGTTTTAAAGATTCCTTAATGTCCATGCAGTAAGTTTTCGTGGAATTCCTTTACGAATTATTCCTATTAATTCCCGAGAACATAAATTTGCTATGGTATAGCAGCTAGCTTTTTAGCTATCCTTTAAATTATTAAATTTCTTTCTTTTCGTTCGTATTGTAAGAACTTTGAAATTTCGTTAAAAGTTCAGGGGTTGGTTTTTTTAAAATCTCGCATAACTGTACAGTACCATCCCTGCTATATTGTAACATCTGCATGCTTCGTTTGAGAACCTTGGATTTATAGTCGCCTCTTCGATTAAAAATATCCGCCTAAATATTTCTTTTTCCCCTTAATGTAATATATTTTAAAGTTAATTCTTAATAAGAAAATTATCCAAATCTTATACCGTGTATTTAGTTCTTATGCTTTTATAAATCGCGTAAAGTTCTTATAATTAAAGTAAATATTAAAGGCTTCCTTAGTTCCGTTAAAAAAGGGCTCCCACTTCTTAAAAACGTTAATAATTGCTAGCAGTTCCTTGTTATAAATCGAATATTTAAGTTCTGCATTTCGGAATGCCTTCGAATAATAGGCCACTAGGTACCATCTATCGTTATCCTTTAGTTGTTCCAGGACGGCACCTAATACGTAATCTAAGCTATCCGTCTTTAAGCGCTTCTTTTTATCTACATTAAATAATCTTATTATAGGTCCATTAATAATTACGTTTTTCAAAATTTAAAACGCTTTCTTTGCATCTTTTAAGAGCTTAAATCTTTTGCTAACGTACTTTTAATGGTAAGTTTCGTTAATAGTCTAACTATATCTCCGTATCCCTTAATTGAACTTCGTACGTAACCGGTAAATCCTAAGATTTGTCGGATGTCGGTAACGGTCGCCTTATTAAGGATAGGCCAGTCCTTAACTACTTGTAGCTTAAAGCGTTAAATTTAAATTTGGCCGAAAGTAAGTGTATATCCCAGAAAGTCTAGCTTCTAGGTATGCCATACGCTTTTAGCTGGGTTAACTCGGATATGCGCCTTATTTAAGGTCTTAAGTACTTAAGCCATATGCTGTTTGTGCTTCTTCAAAGTTTCGGAGTAAATGAGAATGTCGTCGAGGTAGATAAATACGAACTTGTCCAGATATTTCCGTAAGGTGGTTATAACCAGGCGTTAGAAACTAACGGGAGCATTAGTAAGTCCTATAGGCATTACTCGGTATTCGTAAAATCAATGTATCGTTTTAAATTCCGTCTTCCATTTTTCTCCTTAGGCTATTTTAATACGGTAATAACCGTTTCGAAAATTAAATGCAATAAACTACTTAACTTTGTTAGCGTTTTCTTTTAATATATTCATAAGGGTTAAAGCGTATCCGTTCTTAATCGTGATATCGTTTAGTTGTTCATAATCGATTACTTTTTTAAAAACCAGGTCTTTATTTTCGTTAATTTTTTATTTTCTATCCTTGGTTTTTGGTATCATAAGGACGGGGTATCTAGCAGGAAAATCAAAAGGTCGAATATATCCTTTTTTTAAATTAAGTTAAATAATCTTTCATAAAGCTTTTAACTTCTTAAGGTTTATATAATAGATCTTGTAAAGTTTAGGATGATGTCCTTCCTTAATGGGTATCCGATAATCCCATTAACCATGTAATTATAATTCGTGGTCCTTTTTGTTCTTAAATAATCTTTTAAATCTTCGATACTTAAATGATACTATTCCGGCTTGATCTGGCACTTGCACCTCTTTAATGACCTAGCAGATTTCCTGCTCGTTCTTTTCGGGTAATTTCTTATTACTTTCTTAAGAAAATGTCTGATATTTCCAGTTAATATGTGGATTGTTGGTCCTAAACCATGGCATTCCCAAGATGATATCATATCCGGAAATGTCGGCAATATCTAACGAAATTCGTTTTTAATATCCTTGAATCAGAATGGGAAGTTCTTCCGTTTTTCGAAAGACTCGTCCATTCTTATACTTGGACAGGCTTCCGTCCACTATACGTAACTTATAGGACTTTAGCTTATATCTTTAAAAAACTTAATATTTTTTTCCCGCTCCGGGAAAAATAAAGTTACTTTCGGCTTTTAAGTTAATTATAGCTCTAAATATGCTGTTTTTATATTAAAGTGGAATTTAGATTTAGTCGTATAATCCTTTTACTGCCTTACATAAGGTTTTGTAAGTTAGGGCTTTTCGATGCCTTATTTTCGAAAGCCTTTAGCGTTTTTTAACTTATGATGGTATCCGGCCTGAAAAAGTTTCCATTCGCGTACCTTTCGAATAGCGTATTTAATACATTAATCGTTTTTGTATTTAAACCATATTTTTTTACCATATCTGCATTCGGAAGTAATTGTTTTCCTTAAGCTTAATCCTTAATCTTGCATCTTTCGAGTTATATAGTTAAAAATGTGGTCCTTCGAAAAAAGTATTCCCACATCTAAAAGTTCGTATTAAATGCAGAACATCGGGGAATAACACAAGCATCCTTTCGATATAGCTTTCTGACTTTGTTCTGATTCGGGATGTAAATAACAAAATCTAAGGTATTCTGGCCACCGGGAAGTTTCTGTACATCTGCATTTGTCATCTGGTTTAGTGGGTATCTTTTAATTCTATCCAGGCCAAAAGTCGTTATCTTTTTTGGCTTTAAAATGTACGAAACAATCGTCGACGTAACAAGCGGTAAAATGTAACAACTTATGCTAGTTTTTTCAGGATCTGGTAAGTACCGTACATTTAAAAAGCTCGTAAAACTCCGAAGATAACTATCCGTAGTTACTGGCGTCGGATCGGAATTAACCATTTTTATTGTATATCTTACATCAAGATATATCAAGATGGTAAAGGTATCTTAACTTTATGGTTATCCTGGAAGTTATTTATCCGGGGTGATATTTGCAGGCTTTAGCCTTAAAGTCCTAGCAAATAAGGTAATTTTCGTACTTTGGGACGTCGTTCTGGATTTAAGTGGTGGTGGTAATAGTAAATTCTGGCTGGAAGGAAGTTAAGCTAACTTTACTTTTTTCGTCTTCTGCCTTACTGTCGGTTTTTTATTTAACCGCTTTAGCTTTTTTTTTTTGGATTAAGGAATCCTTCCTTTTTTGGGGTTCCTTTTTGCAAAAAAGCGACATTCGCTTTTAAAATGTCCCTTTTTGTTACAGTTAAAACATTTTATATTGGACTTATCTTTTTAGGGCTTTTCGAAATAATGCTTGTTTCCTTTTAAAACTTACCCTTATTCTTTTTAATTCGGCTATTAAAACCTTTATCGTTATTTCGTTTGTTGGTTTCTTTTTTTTCGAGGTACCGATTAAAGGTACGTCGGTTAGCGATAATTGTTTTGTCAGTATACTTCTTAAAAAATCTTATTTTGGGTATTATGTACATCTTATCCTTAACTTAAGGTTTCAAGTTATCGTAAAAGGAATAAAACAACGCGTTTTCGGGTAAATTAGAAATTACGACCAAGCGGTTAAATTCCGTCGTATATTTTGCGGCCGACTTAATCTGGCGGTGGAGGTATAATTATTTTACTGCGTGCTGTTCTTTATCTGGGTTTTTAAACATAGCTCGCATTCGGTCATCGAGATAACGATAGTCGCTGAAGATGTAATTGGTAGTGTTTGAGGATTTCTTAAGGTAATTTTCCAGGTAGTCCTTTATAATGGGCTCGAACTATAGGAGAATTCGTCCAGCTAATAGTTGGGAGATGGCCATTACCTTCTGATAGTCCTCCGTTAAGGAGCTTTAATAAAATTTAAGGTAAGTTTTGACTTGGACGAGGAATTCTTCCACATTTGTAGTTCCGTTATAAGGTTTTGGGATAATTAGCTTATAACCCTTCATCTCCGGCATTTCGTAGTAACTGGGAGATGGGATAATAGCTTCGCGGTACCGATTAAGGCCGAACAATAAAGGTATTGGGGTTCTTTCCTCCATTCTTCGGGTAAATTAAGCCATAATTTTTCTGGAGGGTTGGGGTTTCTCCTTTTTATCCTTTTTTAAGGCTTGGATTTTGCGCAATAGGATTTCCATTTTCTCTTTAGGGAAGAGCTTTTTTTCCTTTCCCTTTAGGCCGTAAAGTTCCTGGACCTTTAGTTTTTTTTCCTTTTCCGAATTTCCCTGGACCTTAATAGTATCCTTTAAAGCCGGGGTTAATTACTAGGTCTAGAAAAAAAAGGATCTCCCTTACCTTTAATTATAGGAGGCATAATATTGTTAATTAATTAAAGAACTTTTTCGATAAAAGGTAAATTGTTTAATCTGGTTACTGATCCCTTACTGGCTTGTAACGGGAATCGGGTGTACTTTTTATCTTCTGAACGTCATTTTGTGATATCGTTTACTAAGTTTAGGAAAGCTTATACCTAACTGAGCTGAGAATTATCCGTCGGCTATTAATTAAGGAACTATCAAAATGTAACGAACCTGTTATATATCCACCTAGAAGTATAAGCAGTATCCGAAATAAGGTCTTGATTTGCAGCTAATAATAAGGCGAAAAACTGATTTATTAGAGGTGTGTACGTTAAAAAGATTTTAAAACTTTTCCCTTAATTAGAGAACGGTACAGTTGCCTCCAGTTAAAAGCTTAGATTGATAGCTACGCAGCGAAAAACTAAGTAAGTGCTATCTACGTAGGAACTTGGTTCATATATATCCTTCTCGTCTCCCTAAGATCTCTGGAGCCTCTTTGTGTAGTCTCCTAGGAGTTTCTGGATGGTCTCTATCAACGCGACAGAGACCATTTCGTGGGGCCGAGGTTTACCCGTTGGGGTTACTCTCCTAGGGTCTCATTTCCAGCCTGAGAGTCCTTCCTGTTTCGTAACAATATCGCCTTTATTTCGGCAAGGCCGAAAATACTTTTCGTTTTTATAAAGGTTTTCCTTTCGTTATCTTTTATAAAGTTAAGTTTCCGGATTTCTTTACCTACATAAGTTATTTTGGTAACTATAATACGTACGACCTTATAAGTTAATTCGCCTTTTATACAGATCTATTTTATTAACCTTTCAGCTATCGTTAAATGCCTTACTATTATGGCCTTTAACGTACTTTACTTTTAAAAGTTTATCGAATAGTTAACCGCGTTATTCGATTAATAGAACGATAATAATAACGGCAACCTTATTTAAGGTATAGGTGTTAATTAACATATCCTTTTCGCCGCCGCCTAGTAACGCCTTACGTAAGTCTTTTTCCGCTTGCTTTTTACCTACCGGGCAAAGTTTGGTCTAACTGGCAAGGTCGGTACTACGGCGGTAAGTCGCTCCCCATTTTTGCCTTTTCCGGGTTCGTTTCGTTAATTTTTTATCGGTTTTTAATCTGTTCGTAATAAGTGCCAATCGGTAATTACAAATCGTCGCGCCCTATTTTCCTTTCGTTACGCGGTTCCGGCACTTTTCGTTATAAATATTTCCGATATTTCCGATAGTTTTGCTTCGTAATTAACGCGATTAGCCTGTTGTTAAAAAGATGGCGTATCGGCGCCAGATGTTTCCGTATTTGCTATCCGAAGATCGCGGCTTTTTTACCTGGTTAGCGGCTTACGTAGCCTTTTTACGCAAAATCAAGAAGGCCTTTTGCCGTAATAACAAAAGCTCCGATTTTAGTTCGAAAGGCTTTTAAAGTAATAAGTGGGATCAGGAAATGGCTCGTTTTACTGACGATATATGCGATTTTACCGCTTAATTCGGCTGGGTTTCGGGGCAGATTCGGGCTTTTATAATACGGCCGATTAGTAAGGCGTAGAATTATTAATTCTAAAAAAATAAGTTCGATCTTTAATGTTATAAAGTTAAAATGTCGTAATTTGTATAATTATTCGTTACGATTTTATAATTTTTTTTATTTATATTTTAAGCGATTTATTATCTTTTAAATAGTAAGCAAATCTTTTATCTTTTCGTTATTTTTACCGCCGTTTATATTTATTAATAACGCTTTTCGCGTTTTTTATATTTTCGTTATTAACCTACTAATTATATTTAAAAAGCTAACTTATTTATTTTATTTCATAATACAATTACCTTTAAAAAGTTTATTATTCGATAATATGTTTAATTTTTCATTTTATATTTTTTTCCAGTTCGGGTATTATCAATAAATAATCCGGTTTGGCCGTTTACGGTTTTAACAATTGGATAAGGAAAACGGGATGTAAGCGGCTGTATTATTAGGGAAAGGTTAAACGGTACGCTTAAAAATTAATTTTATTAATAGTGCGGAATAACTTAATATACTTTAAAACTAGTTTACGGTATTTAATGTTTAAGTTTTTCGTAAATAACCTTATTATTTATCTTATTTTAAGGGCACAAATTTCGTATTTGTTATTATGATACCTTTTATATATTTCGGTAACGTTTCGTTACCGTTCGTTTAATTCTTTTCGGAACTTTTTAAACTTTTAAATTCTGGCGTATATTATTAAAACCCATTTTAAAACTTTCTAATTTTCGAAAAAACCTTAAATTCGGGTTTGTATCTATATAATGCTTTAAAAAAAAGTTTCTTTTATAATAGCATTTATTATAAAGTTAATTACAAAAAGTACCTTAGGTAATAACCTAAATTAAATTAATTGTTAGCTTTTTCTAAAATAACTGGTATATCTTTCGAATATTTAATTTATCAGATCGGTTTAATTACTAATTTAAAGATAAAACGCCGTTAAACATTCTCGTTTAATTTTAATATAATAACATAATTCTTTTTAAAATGTACTGGTAAATATTAAACTTCGGTCAAAAACGATCCTTATAGGAAGTCCATAATAATATTTAGTTTTTTGATAAAATAATTTAACAAACTTAATATTAATAATAATAATAATAATAATAATAATAATAATTATAAAAAATGAATTATTTTCATAAACCTATTTATTATTACTAAAATAATGTTAATTTTATACTGTAATGCTAAATTAAAGGTAGCTTAATAATAAAGTTTATGGCCAGTGTTTTTATTAATAATAAAAATATAAGTAATATTTCTAGGTCGCTATAAGACCGGTAATGTTTCGCCTTGCTTCCGAAGTAAATAATATAATCCGTAAGGTAATTTCGTATATCCTTTTTTAGGTCGGATTAAAAATACGATTATTCGATCCGTTCTTACGTTTTTCTTATCCCGAAATAATTAGTAAAAGGGTTATCGTAATATAATTTTACGATCTGGTAATAAATAACCTTTTTGCTTGGAATATATAGTTAACCTTAATATCGGATTAATCCTTTAATATCGATATTTTATTAAGGATTTATAAAGGTATCGTAAGTAAGTTTTCGCTAAATTTGTTTATATTTAAGGTTATGTTTTTATATTATGCAGATAAAATTAAGGAACGTTTTTAAACGGATAATTAGTTACGGGTTTTTTAGCTTTTTTACGGCGTTCAGTTGGGTTAAGCTTTAGTTCGTTATCCGCCCCCGTTTACGCGTAATTGCTTTAATTAAAACCTTATACTTTTTAGGCGTTTCTTTTGTAAGGATAACGTTACTTAATAGCTCCGGCTTGGAGCATATTAAGGATAACTTAAAATTTATTACTAGCTTTTTTTTAAACGGAAGTAATAATAATAAGTTATTGGTTTTCTTTTTATATAATTAAGGCGTTTTAAAATTAAACTAAGCGGATTTTGCTTTCCGGATTAATATTTAATCATAAAATTAAAAGGGGTAAAAAATATATATTACCGGGCTTATTTACTGTTAAATTTTAAAATACTCATAAAATTTCGTAAATTAACGTGGTCCGACTTAACCTTTACGATATGTTTATTACCCTAAAAATAATAATGTTAATATCGAAAGGATTTCACGATAACTATCATTTCCTGGTCTGGTATCCCATAATTTACCTTTATATCGGTAAACCTTTACGACCAAATTACGATCGGCTGCCAACTTTTTAAATTATTTCTTTTTAATAAAATCTCAGATATAGCATATTTCGAAACGTCTGTCTTTATTAATATTTACTTTTTAATGTTAAAATGCATTAAAAAGAAAACCTTATTAAATGTAACTATAAACTCTTTAAAAGCTTTTTTCGTTAGCTTATTTAAAAAACCTTATTCCGGTTTTTTTTAATACGTACTTTTTTAAATAACGACTTAAAAAACTATAATTTACGAAAACCTTTTAATAAAACGGAGGTAAAAGTTATAAAACCTAATAAATTATTATATAGCATAAATAAATTCGGTCTCCGGATATTCCTAGATAATTTTCACCTTGGCCGGGTTTATAAAAGTTCCGTTTTATAAGATTACGTATTTAAGGAATATAATAAAAGGTTAATAAAACTAATACTTAAAAGGTTTAGCATAAATGTTTGCATTTTAAAATGGTTCGATTACCTTTTATCAATATTTGGTATAAAATTCCTTATTTATTAAAAGAATTAATATATTATCGAAATAAGTAATATAAACATGATTTAAAATATTTTAAAGGGTTTTACAAATATAACTTTAGAAGATAGCAGGTACATTAATTAATTTTATAAATAAGATTAAGAATTTATAATATTTATAACGCGTACGGAATACGAATTCTTATTTCTCGCTTTTTTTTAATGCGGATTCGATAATAAATATCTTTAAAATTAACTTTTAAAAACAACCTTTGTTTTTGCAATACGGTTTAGCAATTCCGAAATAAAAGAAAAAGTATAGCGATTTTTAACAGTTACCTTATTAAGTTTACGGTAATCCGCGTATAAATATAGGTTTCCGTTTTTCTTTAATATAAAAAGAATAAAGGCTTTAATAGGATTAGTTAATTTCCCAATTTTTCAATAGGCTTTTATTTATTCGATATAAGCTTTTAATTCTTATCATTCTTTACAAGTTAAGCGGTATATAAAAGAATATAAAGGTTTAATGCCAGGTATAAGATCGATCGCATGGTTAGTTTTTCGTCGTTTAGGTAAAATATGTGCGTTATTAATATTAAAAAGGGTTACATAATTTCGGATGGTTTTAAAAAGGTCCTTAATGGGAATAAGCTTGAAAACCATAATATTCTCGGACTTTTCTGTAATGTATACCGACTTAGGTAAGGTAACAATAATATAATAGGCCGTTTGGTTCTTGCAGGCTTTCGTAAAAGCTTTTAAAGAAAATAATTCGAAAAATGATATATAAATGCCGTAATATTATTAATTCTTAACCGGATTAAGTATAATACTTTACCTTACTAATGTTGCTTAGGATAATAATATAAGGCTTCCATTATTTTAAGGTTGCGGTTAATAGTAATATAAGAACATTTAATTTAGCAAATTAACTTTTTTTATTTCAAAAGATTAATTTAATTTAATAAACTTTATATCTAAAAATGGACGTATTTTTAAGTACATTTAGATTAATAGTTCGGTAAAAAGCTTCCGTTAGTTTATGTTTTAAAACAAAACTCTAATTAATTAAATTAATTACGGCGTAAAAATCCAAATTGACATAAGTATGTATGGGGCTTTTTTTTTTGATAAAGTAATAACCGTATATAATATATGAAAAACGCGTAAAATAGGGATAAAAGGAAAAAAACTAGGCCTAAATCTAATCGTTATACTTAAGCCCTTGGTCCGTTTTCCGGCTCGAACTTTTTTAGATAGTAACGTTGGATATACCTTATCTTTCCGCATTTAAAGCAAATAATATCGTTACGCAAGTTAAGGGGTTGTTTTTATCAATCGTCTAATTTCGGAACTTTATTATTGGTATAGTTGTTACAAAACTAGGTAAAATTTGAATTCTTTCGACCTTTTTAAGACCTTCGTCCTTTTTGGCCTTTACGGCCCCCTCGAGTAGGGTTAGGAAAGGAATTTCGTTAACATTCCGTGTTTGTTTTGTTATTGGGACGGTTTCGCTTAGCGTCCAGGTCTTCCTCGTCTTCCTCTTACTAGCGCTTTCGGCTGGTTTCTGGATTTTGGTCCCTTTTTTTAATGCTGGTTAAGAACTCCCAACGGCAAGTAGCTAGGTTTACTATATTATTTCGTTTCTGGGGCAGATAGTTTACATATTTTATAATATCTTGCTTAAAAGAAGGGAATAATTTAACGTTAAATATTTTAGCACGATTTCTCTCCAATTTTTAAGTAGTTTACTAACTTTTTAAACTTATAAGATAATAATCGAACTTTTGAACGTTCTGGCCTGATTATTAACATAGTTTTTTAAGTCGTTTATTAGCTTAACTTTTTAAGTTTTTTAATAATCGGATATAAAATTTGGACTATGTTTTAAATGCTTTCTAATCATAGGTTAAGCGGGTTTATTTATCGGTAATCGCAAACTTAATTCGTATATTAAAAAGTTTCTTATGATCTTGCTCGATTTTATTTCGTACGAATAGGATTTTAGCGTATCCTTTACGGAACTTACGCGGAAAGCATTTAAAGATTAACTCGTATTCTTCGATTCAGCACTTTTATTTAGTATAATAAAATCGGAAAAACAATTTATTATATTCGAATTAAATATACTTTCCCAAGTCCGTATTTCGTCCGGACCTAAAATCGTCCGAACTTTTTCCTTTATTTAGGGAAAATCTATTAGGATTATTTTTAGCTTAAATGATTTATCCGAATCGTAAGATAGGGATAATTCTTTTAGAGAAAATATCGTTTCCTTTTTAAGGTCTTTAATAGGCGGATAACGTTTTTTAATAAAGCGGATAATTTAAGGCGCTTATATCGATGTTACTTTATTTTTTCGTTATATCCTTTTTTTTTACTGTTGTATTTGGTAGTTGGGTTTTTTAAGTTTTTAATTTTCGAGAGGTGCAGGTTGAACTGGGTTAGTTCCTGGGTAAGGATTCGGAAGAGTATCGTTAAAGCTTCGTTAAGGTTTCCTCCGAGTTTTATTAAGAGTTTCGTAAGGATTTTCCGAATAGCCTTAAGTAATAATTCCGACAATTCTTTTGCTGGGGAAATATCTCTTTAAGAATAGCAAATGGCATAATTGATATAATTAGAGTTATAGGTAACTTTAAGGTAGAAAAGTTTAAATTGTTACGGTGGCGGCTTTAAGTCAGGTATAACCAGTTTATTCTTCTGGGGTAGGGTTAGGGCAGAACAGACTCTTGTCCCTTTACCTAGAGAGATAAGGGCCGAAGGCCCTGATATGGTATGAAAGCTGTAGTATACCAGGGGAGAGGACATAAGTGGTGTAGGGGTGCCAGGCCAGTAGGCCTGCAGGTGACAATAAAATATCGCCCGTATTTCGAACATTTTCCAATTAAATTTATAATGCTTACTTTTCGAAATTAATTTATTATAAGCTAATTAACAAAAATCGTAATTATTTAATTTAAACTCGTGTTTTATAAATAGGTTCTTAATCCCCTTAAAGAAAGGTCGGTAATAATTATGGCAACTTATAACGATTATAAAAAGGATTAAAAAAGGAATTTAAAAAAGACATTCGAAGTAATAAATAAAAAGATTAAGGCTGAAAAGAAAATTAAGGATTTAAAATAAAAAAAGTTAGCTTTTGGATATAATAATGCTTTCGCTTAATTAGTTTCGAAAATTAACTAAGGATAAAAGGTACTAATAGTTACTTTTCTTAACGACCTAAAACAGAAAATTAAAAAGGTTTAGTTAAAGATAAACACTCTGAAAAATTGACAAACTATATTATTATGACAGAGAGAATTAACGACCGATAATACGCCTAAAGAACCTAATATGGGCATATTACGAGAAACGAATATATCTTATAAAACGGCACCTGGACTTATGGAGGTAAAAGCAGTATAATAATAGGACCGACGCCAGAGTTCCTATTACAATTATAATAAGATGAGATAGAAAACCTATTAATATAAGGCATTTAAAAATATAGCAATAACAGTAAAATATCTAGATACCGGATTTTTAAGCACTTTTTCAAAATAACTAAAATAATAACAATAAAGTAATTAATATAATTAAGATTAAAAATAACTATAATCCTCTCAAGATAGTATAGCAGAGATTATAAAAAGTGAAAAGATTATTTTACGTAGTTATTTAAAAATAACTAACCTTTATTATAAGACCTACGACAACTTAATAATTAAGAGAGCATAATAGATGAAGGAAGTTTACCGAAGATAAATTGATTTTTAAATTATAATAAAACCGACCATAGCGGTACGAACAATTAAAATTAAACGCATAAATTAAAACATACTAAGGTTAAAATAAAGCTCCATTACTAACAGAGCAAAACCGATACGAAAAGTTATATGTTACCTATTATAAGCGTACTAATTATTTTAGATATATAAAAAGATTATAATATATTAAAAAAGCAGTTATACGAATATATAACCAAGAATTCGATTTCTATAATTAAACGGAAAGGAACTTCAAGGATTAACAATAGTTTAGATATTTTAAAATATACGCCTTTAAGACCGTTATTAACGTTATTACGGCAGTAAATAGTTAGCCTAAAGGAAAAAGCTATTTGAATAAGGATCCTATATATTATTTCGGATAATATAATTATAGGGCAAATGAAAAATAGATTTATTAAATAGGTATAAAAACATCTTTGACAATAATTAATAACTTAAACTTCCGATTAACCTTTACGGATAACCTAAAGGAACGATAAGAAATTAAGAATAAAATCTAGAAACAAAACAAGGAACTAATAAAATACTATACCTAGTTCCTAATATAATAAAAGGATAAAAAGATCGCGAACGAGAATGTATTAATAAAGAAAACTTTTAAACGTAAATTCTTTTACTTAAAGTTACCTTACGCTGATAGAAAGGATAATTAAAATAGTTACAAACCTTTAACTAGCAAAACAAAAAGCGTATTAAAGCGTTAAAGAACGATTTAAAAGATAAACGTTACCTATAAAAAAGCCGCAGAATAATGAAAGCCGGAAAGGTTAACAAAGGCTATTTAAAAAGATTTTAAACGTAACGATAAAAACCGAAAATAACCCTGTTACCTTATTACCATATAAACACGAATTAGAATATATTAATTTACCGTATTTATAGATTATAGAATAGCAAAAGGTAATTATATTATACCAGATACATTTAATTAATTTCGATTATTATAAAGGAAAAAGATGAAACCTTATATCGCCGAAAACGTAAAAGGTTAGGCATTTACCTACGACGACGAAAGAATTACATGTAAAATTAATCACCTCGATATTTTCATTAAAGGATAAAACTAGATAATAAACTTTAATCTCGCGTTTATAAGGAATTACGATATAATCCTCAAAGAATTATGGTTATATTAAATGGGCCCCTTAATCGATTAAGTAACTAATGAAGTAAAGTTCACTTTACACCTCTTCGAAAAAAGAAAATTACGAAAAAAACTTAATATTCGATCGAAAATGATAACGAATATAGGCATAGGGATACGATAAAAACTTTACCACCTATCGGGAATACTATATAAAACAAAATAAGCATACCACAAAAGAATATAACGCATTATCGTTATAATTAGAACAAAGTTGCGTGAAATAGACGATTACTTACAGCATTCATCCTCAAATCCAAAAATAATAGTTAACATATTTCCATTGTATTACAGATACATACCATTATTTCGAAAGGAAATCGAGATAAGATTACCAGAATATAACGAATAAAACTATAAAATAATTCTTAACAAAAGGAATATCATTTGGATTGTACTTAATTTATAATTTTAAAGAAATAAAACTTTTAATATTAGCTAAATACGATATAAATAATGTTAACAGAGGTTATATATAATGCTTTATTTTATCAGCCGGATATCCTATATTCTTTATATTAAAAAGAAACCGAATATTACGTTTAATTATCAATTATGAATAATTAAATAATATTATGGATTAAAATAAAACATTATTACTTCTAATTAACGAAATAAAAGATCACCTTTACGAAATAAACTGGTTTATAAGCCTAAACCTCAAAGAAATATATAATTAAATCCGTATCAAATTAAAATACGAATGGAAAATAGCTTTTAAAATAAAATATAAACTTTTTAAATATTTCAATATATCTTTTAAACTTACGAACGTACTAACAACCTTTTAGCGAATAGTTAATTATATACTTAGGAAGTACCTAGATATCTTCGTTATTTATTACTGTAACGATATGCTTATTTACTTATGAAATAAAGGAAAGTATATAAAATACGTTTATACAATCCTTTAAGCCTTATAAAACGCCAACCTACTGGTTAATATAAAAGAAAGATAGTTTCAAACGTAAAAAGTATAGTTTCTAGGATATATTATCACCTGAGGATATATCAGAACAAATCTTAAAAAGATCGCTCCAATATAAAAATAAAAAACGCCCATTACAGTAAAGGAAAAAGAAACTTTTCTTAGATTTGCTAACTATTACAAGAAGTTTATTCGATACCTTAATATAATAGCCACGTTATTATCGAATTTAATAAAAAAGAAAATAAATTTCTTTAAATAATAAAAACGAAAAAAACTTTTTAAAAAATTAATAACGCGATTAATAAGGAATTAATATTAATTTTATGAGATCTAAGTCGCCTAGTTAAGGTTGAAACCGACGTTTCGGATTAGGCTTTAAGCATAATAACCGGATACTGCGATAATTAAGGTAACTTATATTTTATTACATTATATTTTAATAAATTTAAAAGAGTAAAGTTGAATTACAATATTCCCGATAAAACTTTTATAGCTATCATTAAGGCATTCCGAAAATTTAGATATTATCTCAAAGAAAACCTGCATTAGATTAAGATATATATAGATCACAAAACCTCATGCGCTTTACCACTATTAAAGAACTAATAAAACGATAATTACGTTATACCAAAGGACTAGCAAAATACGACTGTATTATCATTTACCAAAAGAATCGAAAAATGGTAAACTAAACGTATTTAATTAAAAACCAGACTTAAAAAAGAAAATAATTAGGGTTAACTACTAAATCTTCGACATTACGCTAAAAGAATACTTACAGCTACGGCAAATAGTAACGATCAAAGCAACACGCTTTAACCTATACCAAAAAATCCAAAAATATAACAAAAACCGACCTAGGGACTAGAAAATAGAAAGAATACAAATTCTAAAAGAATACTAGGAAATGTTAGCATAAGATATATACGAACATCAGCTATATTAATAACCAGGAATTTATAAAACCGTAAAATGATTATAACGTACCTATTACTTTCTTAAAATAAAATTAATAATAATAAAAAGTACGATAATAATACTATATATATAATAACGTACGAGATCAGTACTCCGGATGGATCAGTACTCCGGATGGTTTTTGGCACCCCGCGATAACAAATTCAAATTAATCAACCATAACACATTAAATTAATTAAAATGAATCGGATTCTTTATCGCTAGACGTCTTTATAACTTCCTGACAAGTACGCGCATTATGTCCGGGCTTGCCGCAAACGTCACATTTCCGTTTTTTTCGTCTTAACCCTTTTGCGACGACTACCTTTAGCCGTTGTTAGCTGCCTTTTTTTACGACCCCTTTCCTTTTCGGCTAGGAAAGTTTGTCCTTTTTATATAGTAAATGTTCTTCCTTTTTGAAAACGTTTGTTTTAAATTTTGCAACGTTTGTTAAGAACGTGGTTGGTTTCGCGCAATTGGGTAACCTTTTATTCCAGGAAAGTAACTTTATGCTAAAGTACTAGGTAACTTTTGGCTAACAGATTAACCGATTTAACGATTCTTGTCGGCGAGTTACCCTGATAATTTTTGATCTTTCTTTGTAAATAACGTCCTTATCTTATTGTTTTACGGATATTTGTAAGAGTTTTCGCAAAAAACGAAAGATTAGAACCGGCGGAGGTAAGCGGCGAAACGGTTGGTATAAGTATAACTAGAGGAATTTTTAAGTCGGATAGGAAATTATTAGGATTAAATAAAACAAATCCGGCTTTTGCAAATCCGGATTTGATATTATCGGACGTTATGGTAGCTTTAAACGCGTCGTAAAAGCCAATAAGAAAATCTTTTTTCGCGATATGGGTATGATAGCGTCGCATCAAATTTTCGATATATAGCGCAGAGGTACGCTTTAAAATAGAAAAGCAGGATACGTCGAAAGGTTGGAACCGATAGGAGGAATGCGCGGGTATGTAAATAATAATAATACCGTTATTCGCGTAATATTTTTCGAATTCGATCGAATAGTGGCTTTCGTGGCCGTTAAGGATAAGGAGACGTTTGGTTCCTTTCGTACGCGTTCGTATATACTTATTAAAGTGCTAAATTCATTTTAAACTTAATTCGTTTGTTGTCCAACTATTATAACTTATACCGAGCCTTTAATCGGGTAATAATTATTATTTTCGATGTTAAAAACTAAGGTGGTTTTTTTCTGCTAAAATAATAAATAAAAGTATGACCTAACTTTACGAATTAATAATTTATATAATTATTACTTATTCCCGATTACCTTATTAGGTTTATTTAAGTTTTTTAGGTTTTTTAATACTTATAATTATTATACCTAATATTATAAAAAGCCTTATTAAAAAGCCCGTTTTGTCGAAGTTATAAATATCCTTTTTTACGATATCGTATTTTGCGATTATAACCCGAATAAGCTCGAACTATTTGCGAAATATTTCTGGATTTTCGCATAATAATTTTTAATAATCGATTTTTCGATTTAAACGCCTTTTAAATTTTGTTTGCCGTTTAATAAATCTCGACGCCCATTTAACCCCGATACGTCCTGCGACGCGCTGGGCAAGTAATAACTTGGCCATATTTTTAACGTATTAAAGCCGGATAGGAAACGCTTGCGTATTTAGGTTAAGGATTCAGTCGACAATGGATTTCTTTTCGGTTTGCGTTAATTTACGCAATCTGGGTATATAGTCGTTTTAGGAAGGTGTACCGGTATATCGTTTATATAAAAAGAATGGGTAACTTTATATATAAAACTAAATGTCGCATAACTAAGTTTCGGGTTTCGTTTTTTAGCCTGAACGGCTAGGTTCATTCTCGTTTCTTTTGTAAGCCGTTTCATGTTATTAGTAATAAGAAATGGACAATTAAAGTTGGGTTGTTAAAAAATGACAAAAACAATCCGGAGTACTGATCCATCCGGAGTACTAATCTCGTACGTTGAGGCAAAAGCTCGGTGATATAAGCTATACGGAGACCTATAATTATTACTAATTATAAAGCGATTATGAGATTCAATTACCTTTAACTGTATTACTAAACTCCTATTATTAAAATGTTTCGCTATAAATATATATTATACTAATATCTTT
Source organism: Monosporascus ibericus (assembly GCA_004154915.1). NCBI lineage: Eukaryota > Fungi > Ascomycota > Sordariomycetes > Xylariales > Monosporascus > Monosporascus ibericus. The sequence continues at coordinate 37,902 of QJNU01000100.1, read as the reverse complement.
ATAATCGTTAACCAATTTATTAATTTATTTTTATTCTTTAGCATATGTCAGCAGTCACAGTGATCAAATGCAGGAATCTGGCGTAACTCTTATGCGTTGGTTCTATGTGTTCTAGGAAAGGACAAATCTAGTCCGTGGGTAATCGCCCTTACATACATAATTATGTGACAAAGGATCGTCTGAGGACAAAGGGTGTCCCAGGCAGCACTCCTGCAGCCTGGGCCCACAAAGCCAGCCAGCAGGCAACACCTGTACGCACCAATTGCCGACACGCCCTCTTACGTCAGGTAACCATGGCTAAAAAGTCCAAAAGTTAAATCTAATCTATGCGGGGATTAAACCGTAATCTCTGTTTTCAACTTATTTTCTTAAGTCCCAAGTTCCGTATAAACCGCTTAAAGTCTGCCCTATCAAATAACTTTGTAAAATTATCGGCAGGGTTATCTTTGCTTTTTACGTATTAAAAGCTAATGTTTTTTACATAAACTTCCTAACGGACGTAATGGTACTTAACTTTGATATAACGCTTTTTTTTCGATATCTGCGTCTTTTTTACCCATTTTAGGGCCCTTATATTATCTTCCAGAATAAAAATGGGACCTTTAAGCATAAGTTTCAGTTTTATCAAAAAGTTCTTAATCCCTGTTACCTCCGTTCCAGCTGTTCCTGCTCTTACGTATTCTGCTTTCGTAATACATTTCGTAATAACGCCTTATAACTTTAAAATCCAAAATACGGGCGTTCCAGCCATAAAGAATATACATCTAGTTATGGACTTTGTTAATTTGCTGTTATCCGTAAAGCTTATATCCATTGCTCCGAATAATTTTAAGTCGTTATATTTCTGGTACGGGTGGTTTTATTCTAACTTCCGGTACCGAAAAGATAGGTTTATTATACCGTTCAGGTAGCATGGTAGTTTTTTGATATATTCCTGATATCTAGGTAACGGGTTGCTTATGAACCTAACCCAAGTTAACGTTATAAACGTTATATCCGGTTTATTAATATAATTAAAGAAATTAAATTTCCTTACTAAATTTATATATTTAAATATATTTTTTTTGTTAGCTTCGCCGTCGTATTTTATAGCGTATTTTAAGTAATCCTTAATAAATAACGTAAGCTTCTTTCGCATCTTGTTTAACCTAATTAACTTTAATAACTTTTCGATGTACTATTATTAATTTAGCCTAACGTCGCCAGTCGACGAAGAACGGATAATTCGTACGCCTAGGTACCAATCCGCGTTTCTTAAGTTCTTGATAGGGACGTCCTTAACGATTTCCTTGGTAACGCTTTTAAGGTATTATTTATCGGCTCCGAAAAGCAGGAAATCATTAACGTATAAAGCGATAATACTTTTAATCTTAGGGTTAAAATAAATCGCATTATCCGAAATTAACGGATGGAAACCTAGCTTCGCAAGTATTTCTTTAACTTTTTCCTGCCAAGTAGCTTTAACCTGCTTCAGGCCGTACAAAGGGTTTATCAGCTTAATAATTTTTTTAGGGGAGAACTGGTACTTTTATCTATCCTCCGGGTACGTATCAAAATACTCCTTTAGCATAAGGAACTACTTTATGTAAATATCTTCCTTCAGGTTTCCATTTAAATATGCAGCGATAAAGTCGATTTGGAGAATATGCCAGCCTAAATAGGCAGCCAAAGCTATCAGGATCCTTTAATGCATAGCTCTTATGGTACTCGCTACGGTCTTATTATAATCTATTCTTTTTCGTTATATAAAGCCCTTTACGCAAATACGGACCTTAAATTTATCTAGCTTTCTTATGGACGTATATTTCTTCCTTAATACCCATTTGGTATTAATAAGGTATCCGCGGGTACGGCCCTTATCGAAGGATATAAAATTAAAGGTTTTATATAAAAGGTTTTTCTTAATTTCCGTAAAAATTGCTTTAAACCATATTTTTTGTTTTAAGCCTTCCATAACTTCCTTTAAGGACGGGCCGTCGTCCGTTATTATAAACACCCTATAAATAATGAACAACTTACCTAGGTTAATATTTTCTAAATCCTTAAATATGCTATCGTATTTATCCTTTAATATGTTAACCATTTATTGGTATTCGTAAGCGTTCCGGACAGCCCGTTCGGCGTCTCCGGAACTATCAAAAAAGTCTCCGTCGTTATTCGACGGGCTAAAATAAAAAATATATAAGCCGTAATTATCGCCCTTTTAGGTTAAAGCTAGCTTTAATTTACGTATTAATTCTAAGACTTTATTTAAAACCTCCAAGATATATAGCTTAAAAACCGTTTTTTTCGAACGCCCTTTTTTACATTTAACCTTTTTAATTTCCTTATCCGTATTATCCTTTAAAACGAAGTTATGGTCCTTATTTTTCACTTTAACGCCCTATTTTTAACGGTATTTTAAACGCTTTTATACTAATTACGGAAATAATCAAATAATATCCTTAAGATTTAAAGGTTACCCTAACTCTTTTAAATCTTTATAAACTATAACATATAACGTAATAAGTACTCTGCCGCCCTTTAATAACCACACTTTATAATTATAAATCTTTTTATAACTTAATAACATCCCCTTAACTTTTTAAGCTTTTAATTTCTTTAATCTGGTCCTATAGTTCCTATCGATCAAAACCGTATATCTGTTATCAAAAATACGGAGGTAATTATTATCAGATTTATATAATTATCCTTTAAAATTAAATACTTTCTTAAAACATTCGATTAACGTTATATTATTTACCGTAAACTATCTAATCCTATTAATCGTATACGTTATAACCTTCATAACGAAATCCCAAAAGTATATAAGGATCTTTATTTACGCAAAAATTACATACGTTTCGTTTTATAAAAACTAAATACCTTTTTCCGTAATTCCGTTCTAATATTAATTATGTAAGCTGGAAATTATTAACTCGATACCCTTTACAGCGTAAAAGTTTTTAATAATTATCATGCCAAATTCCCTGCCGCCGTCCAGGCGCAATATTTACATTCTTTTACTTCGGCTTTTTATATCGGGGAAAATCGTTTTTAAACGTTTAATTATTCGTATAATATATGCATACAGGCTTTATTAAGCCTTATCTTTAATCTTAAATAAATAATATTTTTTATAACGCGAAAGGTTGTTTATAATAAGGCCGTAATAAGTTTTATTCTTAATACTAACAGGCTTAACAAACCTTATATTATACTAAATAATCTTTTTTACGTATAACTTTCGTTTTTAGGGATCTATAAATAATATTTTCCGTATTTTACTTTCGTTATACGTTATATAAAGGAATAATTCCATATTTCCGGGGTTTATATCGATCTTCGTAAATTTTTTAATAATCCAAATTAATCGTTTAATATTAAGGTAGCAAAAACGGCAATATTAAAAAATAAGTTTTTTCATAACTTCGTCCGTTATAAAAACCTTTCCATCCTTAAAAACGCTTATAAGCATTTACTTTAAGTTATCGCCGTCTTCCTTACCGAATGCCTCCCCCAGCCCATAGCCCTATTACCAATTTTCGTCGTTCGTAAACTCCGAGGCCTTAATAATAAACTCCGGCTTCCCATAAAGCCATAAAAAAAAGCCTTTCCGAAACACGTTAATCGTTATCAATTAGAACCCATCAGGGTTTACCAAAATGTTCTTATTTAAGTAACCTCCCCTTTTATAATATATCTCTCCAAAAAACACCTTTAAAGGGAAGCTATTAATATATAACGTATACTTTACCAAGGTTTCGTTATTCTTTCCTCGAAAACCTTTCAAGGCCTATTTCACTATCCCAACGGAAATGGCCAGCATTAGCCCACCACCTATCATAATATAGATTCCCTTAAACTTAATATCTAAAATAATGTTCTTCTCGAAATCCTTAATGTTATTCGTAATGTTAACGTTCGTTCCTAAATCCCAAAGCAACTTATCTTTATCGTTAATCATAAATAAATAAACATGGAAAAGCATAACGCTTCTTATAACGGTTACTTTAAGGATTTTAATTACTAAAGCTTTAGCGTATCCGACTGTTATAGCTTTAACGCACTTAACTATTATAACTACCTCTCCGATAGTTGCTTTAAGGCATTCAGCCACTAAAGGCTTTATAGCTAACTTCTGTAATATCTCATTATACCACTACATTAAGTCCTAAAGCTGCTAATTATCGGCTTAAACGTTAAATATTCTTCCATTAAAGCAATACACGTCCTTTAGGCCTTCAGGGATAAATTGCTTTTCGCCTTAACCACCTCCTTAGGTATCGCGAAAGCTGCTATTTCGATTATTATTACTATTATTACTTCCTTAATGTTAGCCCTTTTTATCTTTCTTTCCTTTGCTATTCTTTTTTTTTTAGGGCTTAAGGCAGTCCTTAGTTAAGTACTTATACTTACCGCAATTAAAGCAAAAAAAATTTCCGTTCTTGTTCTATACGGGCTTATTATCTTTATTATTATTATTACCCTTGCCCTTACCTTTCTAGGCGTTATGGGACTTCCCGTTCTTTTTCTTATTACCAGAACGGTCATAAAACTTGCTATTAAAATCGTTAATTAATTACTGGAAGGAATAATCCGTTTAGCGTAACATTAATTGTATCGTTTTGTACCAGTTACCAGCGCGGTCCTTCACAACAATAAGGAATATGGTAATATATTCCTCGGTCCCGAACTTTATGCCATAACCTTTAACTTCCTAAAGAAGTTTTTATTATCGTATATAATCTTACTTAGTTCCTTCCAAAGGGACCTTTACCTGGCTTTGCCTATTACGGCGTAAATCTTTTAAAAAATCCTTAATATCTTCGTTCTTTTCTTAATACCTATAATTAATTTAAAACGTACCCTTTTACAAATCTTGGTAATAACCTTAACGAAACGCAGCTAATCCAATTACTTTAGCTTTATACTTTCCTTATAACCAATCTCCTTAAATGCAAAACTTAACGCGTTACTCCAAAGCTCCTAATTAACCCAACCGAATAAGTAATTCTCCTTATCCAGCGTGAAATCAAAGCGTTTCCAACGAAGCTTGCTATCTCCATTACTGGACTTCTTTTCCTTCAGGCGTACACCTACCCCGTTAAAGCTATCTAAGCTGCTGGAGGAACCGGATAAACTATTAAGGAAGCTATCACGTTCTTTATTACGCTTCTTTAAAAAAACCCAAAATAAGTTTAAAGATAAGGATAAAAACGAAAAACTATCTAAATTATCAGGGTCGTCGCGTACCACACTCTTTTCCTTAAATAGCTTTACCTTCTTACTTTTCGCTTTCTTAAAGGGGTCGGGTTTCTTAATAAACTACCTCCTAAGCTTTATTTTGCCTTTTCTTAAGGGGTTAATTTTTTTTACGTCGTTCTCTTCTATTATAACGGAAGTTTCCTTCGAGCTATTCGCCCGCATTTCGGGCTAAGCGCTTTACGACGCCTTAGGCGCTTTCGCTTATGCACTCGCACTCCGCAACTTCGTTAGTTAAAACCCGTCCAGGAATTATATCATTATCTCATTCAGTTGCACTATCGACTTTTTGGTTTCTCGGTTTTGGAACTTTAGCTTTTTAACCTTTTCTTTAACCTGTAAGTATTTATCTTCCCGTACTTTAACGCCCCGTCTGATATTACCTAAATTACTGCCCAGGGATATATAAAGCTTGTTCAAATTTAATTCGGGATACTATCTCTAAATAAATAAGGTTCTTGGCCTATCTGCTCTTAGCTGCTATTACTAAGGCAGTAAATCATCTTCCACTAAAGATGGCTCCTGTTCTTTTTCCTGCCTTCCCTCATTATAATACTTTTCGGGTAAAAGTACGCGCTTAAAGGAAAAGAAAAGGTTATTATTCTGCTTTTAGCCCTTCATAAAAACAAAGCCCTTATCGGATGGGTTGTTAACCATTAGCTCAGCAAGGAACCTTCCTGGGGTACGGCGTTAGCCTAACATCGTCAACTGCTACTTGACTCTCTTCTTAAATCGTTAGCTAAACGGCTCTCTCTTAAACCTCTTGCTTTCTTTGATAATAACTTAACTGTTACCACTACCAGACTACAATCAACCACTTCGTATAACGTGCTAGGTTATTAATAACCAAAAGATGCTACCATATCAGCAATCACAGTGATCAAATACAGGAATCTGGCGTAACTCTCATGCGTTAGTTCTATATGTTCTAGAAAAGGACAAATCTAGTCCGTAGGCAATCGCCCTTACATACATGATTATGTGACAAAGGATCGTCTAAGGACAAAGGGTGTCCCAGGCAGCACTCCTGCAGCCTGGGCCCACAAAGCCAGCCAGCAGGCAACACCTGTACGCACCAATTGCCGACAGCATATAATAAAAACCTAAATATAAAATAAATGATATACATCTTTCTAATATATATTGTTAAAGTACACGGATTATTAATAAACATAATTTTAAATAAGAGAAAGACATTTATTTAAAAGTTTTAACAAGAACTTATCTCGTAATTACGCCTAAATTATAAACTATTTCGCGTTTTTAAACCCCAAACACACGGAGAAATAAAAGAAATTAACCAAAATATTAACAGCTTACCTACGATATTATATTAATTACGAATACAACGATTAAGTTCAAAAGCTATATATCGCGCAATTAACTTATAATACTAGTTATTACGAAAGCATTAAGACGACTTTAATAAATACTAACTTTTGTTTTATATTAAAAATCTACCGAAATACGTATAAAAACTTATTAACGTTAAAATAATCCTTATAGCAAAACAATTTAAACAATTATATACAGAAATAAAAACATCACTTAAGTTTCTATATAACCAAATATAAAAATACGATAACTAAAAAAGGTTAAAAAAAAACAACCTTTTAAAAAGAAAAGATGGTTTACTCAATTATCAGAAAATATCTAAGCTAAACCATTAAATAAAAAAATTAATTTTAAATATATGGGCTTATACCAAATTACCAAAACGGTTTTTAGAAAATAACTACCAAGTAAAATAACTACCAATTAAAACTATTACTAAAAGTCAAACTTTACATAATGTTCAGATTTCCTTATCCGGATTAACAGCGGACATTATTAAAGTTAGTATAAGGTATAAAGAAAAAGCAAAAAAGGATCCACTAATATATAAAATAGAAAAAGTTTTAAAAATACGAAGAAAATAAACTTACCGAATACCTGGTTAAATAAGAAAATTACCCAAATTCCGAAATTACCTAAAAACCCGCCAAAAACCATATAAGCGTTTAACGCCTACTAAAAAGATTTTACTAATAACGCCAGAGGTATTAATAAAAATACTTTAAATCGCGTTCTCCGGGATTAGCTAATCGTTATTATGAACTCCAAGTTAATTAACTACCCCCGCGGCCGACGTAATTACTTTAACTTTTAATCTTTTTTATTTTTCCTTTAAACGTTCGAACTTTTTTATAACTTCCGCATTTTTAATCCTATAACGAAATATTTCGACATTTTAATAACGAAGCAGTTACCTTTATTTTTATAAACGATTAAGCTTTTTAATAATGGCCTGTAATGTCTTCCGAGTTTACTTTTCTTTACGTTTTAAACGATTGTGTTTATTAAGAAATTTTTAATATATTATTTCGGATAGATCAAAAACGTTATAAAATCTAGTATCATAAATATACGGTTTACATTTCGCGGAATTATAGGCAATCTTATAATTTATAGCTTTCTTTTCGTAACGGGAATAAAAAGATATATCGAACTTAAAACGTTTAATATGATTACAAAAACATAATTCTTTCATACGACCCGATATAATAAATATGAAAAAGGGAAAATTACCTACCAAAATCGACAGATAAATAAACTAATTTTTAAGGATAAAGGTTTTAAAAAGAAAGAATTATATTATAACCTAAAGGTTTTAGCTATAACATAAATAGTCGGATTTTTAAGAAAGTCAGTATTAACCTAAGTTAAAAAGTTACGTAACCGGCTTAAAGGTTGTAAGGGAATGGCCCCGGGGCGTTCCCTACTTAAGTGCGGACAAGGACTTCCAACGCCAATTGGCGTTGGAACTGCTGATCTTTTGGATCATGTGGCGGAGTGGCTAGTCCTTTCTATTCCCTTACAAAGGTCTTAATATGCCAAGCACCTTAAACTTTTCAAGTTAGTATGAAAGCTTAAAAACCTTCATAATCTTAAAGGTTTAAACTATTTAAACCTTTTAAGCTAATATAAGGATATATATGCTCGTTATCTTTCATAATTTAGGTAGCTTATTAGCTTATGATGTAACTTAATTACTTAGATTACTTTTAACGAGTTACTATTACCAAACGTAATTATCGCATACCTTGTTACTTAATTTCCCACGACACTACTGTTAATATAAACCGTACGACTAGGTTTAATAGTTAGTTAAACTGATTAACCGTTACAAAAATATTCGGGTGCTTTAAGCTTACCGTAAGTATAATGTAGTTCGGTATCGTCTTGCTTGAATTTCTGGTAGTATTAGGTAAAGTTTTTATGCCTTATACGGAACGCTAATTAATAATAAAACGCCGGCTTTATTAAGTATTTTAATATCTAAGCTTTATAACGTTATAAAAGTTTAGTAAACGCTCCTTTTTATTACGCTTTTAGTTACCTTTTATTTCGTAACCTTACTTTAGATTTAATCCCGGAAGTTATAATTATATAATCGTTATTAACGTTTTTTAATTTTAAGCCCGTTTTCGTTAATTTATCCGTTAGTTCGTTTTTTTACGCTGTAATATTCTGGATATTAACGTATTTTAACGTATGCGTATCCGCCGTTCCGTAAAACTTTAACTATACCTACTAGGAAGATATAATAATATTCGCCTTAATCCTTTAAATCCTTTCCGTAATATTTAGGTAAAGTTATATTCGTTTTCGGTTAATTTTCAGTAATTTCATAACGACGTACTTTAATGTTTTTAAGCTTTCAATACTTTCGTATCGAAGATAATAAAGTAAAAATTTATGCGTCCGCATTTTGCATCGAAAAGTCGCTGATTTTAGTAAACCGTAAAGCCGTAACCGATTTCCGTTTTATTTTGCAAGGCGCTCGAAAAGACGACAACGTTCTCCGGTAGTAAAGCCGCGTACCAGGTTTCGAAAGTTGCGGTAGCTTCCTTTTTGGTAAGTCCTTATATGAGATGCTTTTTCGAACTAGATAAGTACTTAAAAAGGATTAGGATAAGTCGTTATACGGGTGGTAGTATCCTTGCTGTTATTTATATCTTAATTTTAAGACTTTATAAACTTTCTGCTTTACGTTCCTTTATAGTTTTAATTAATTCGGATTTTTTAATTAAAGGGTGTTTTTCGTCGACAATTCGTAGTTCATACGTAAACCTTTATAATATGAGGTTTAGAGTTATTAGTGCTGTCAGTAATCCCGAATTACGATATAAGACGTCCGTAAATATTATTTTTTATATTGGCAAGACAGCTTTAATAGTTAAAATAAAAACTTATTAGATTTTCTTTACGTACTAGCTTACTTTAACGTTAATCTTGTTTTTCTTTATTTACTTAGTACGTTCTTCCTATTACGCCTTTACGCCGTATAATGCTGTAAAAATAATATACGTAATTATAGCTTTCCGTAATCGAGACGTTAAAGGTCCCTATTTTGTATTGGTTAGGTGCCGTATATGCTAGACGAGCTATATTATTTTACCTATTTTCTTTTGAAACGTATTATTTAAATCTTAATATTTTGTTAAAGCATATTTTAAGTTATTTAAATATTAACGCTTTATTATTCTGCTTTGAGTTTTTTATCAGGTAAATTATAAAGTTGTTATTAATTATTACCGACGGGTCGTATTCCTTTTATATTTTAGTAATATATAATAATTTGTATTTCTTTTAAAGTGAAATACACCCGGTTTTATTTTATTTTATTATATCACTTATTATACGCCTCGAATTAAAAGTTGTTCGTTTTTATTAAATATTTCAAACGTTTTATATAGATATAGGTTATCCATATAATCGAATTATGAGGTCTGGTTTTATTATAAAAGACTTATAAGGTATAATATATATAATACCAGAGAAAGCAGGGAACTTTAAGGTATACCGTATCGGATTTGGTTATACTTCCTTATTTTAGATTTAAGCCGTACCCGGATTTACCTATCCGATAAGAAGGATTCCGTAAGACCGAATACCGGTAACGGTCAGCTTTGGCGTTTTATTGTTTTTAGTAGGCCTTTTTCTAATAAGGTTTCGAACGTTTCTTATACGTTTATTATAACTATAAAAGCTTTCGTTTAGTTACGAATGTTTATTTCGTATTATATACGAAAATCGTTATTAACTTTATTGTTAATTATTTAAGTAATACCTTACCGTATTATAAGTTAAGGATATTATTCGTTAAGGTGATTTACGTTAACCGTTTGTTATTATCTTTTTTAAATTTTTGCCAAAATAGAAAAGTAAGATTATAAACCGTTAAAACTTTGACGATTCCTTATTCTTTTTTTTTTACCTTAGGTATTAGCGATATCTCGGTGTTCCGTTGGGTGGATAGGAAATATATAAATCGTAACGTATTTTTAAAAGGATTTTTAACGTATTATTAAACAGATTTTTAATTAGCTTTTAAAAGTTTAACCGTAACGCCGTTTATTCCGAGTAAAGTACTTAATACCTTTATAATATAAATTTCGGTTTTCTTCAGTATTACCGTAATATCCTGAGGTAATTAACCTTTAGTTAATTTATATTTTTAAAAGATCATAATTTAAGTTATTATTCATTACAAATAGGTCTAGAATTTCCGTATATAAAGCTTTAATTTTATTAACCATATATTTTATCACCTTACTTTTTATTTGTAACGGTAAGAACTCTAACCGGAATTTAAGTTTATATTAGTTAATAATTCTCTAAAGTTTATCGTTTATAAAAACCGTTTTGGTAATTTTCCGCTAGTAATTCTTTTTGGCCTTACGGATTACCGATAAAATTTACCGATATTCGTTTATATAACTTCGATCCGGGTTATTATGGTTTATAAGTTATTTATATATTTCCAAATCCTTATAGGTACTGTAAACGTTTTGGTAATTTTACGTTTATTATAACGCTCGGCATTTTCAGTTTACTACCGGTTTATTTATTGTTTTTATTATTAATTGGAAAACCGAAATAATATTTTTTATCCGGGAATTTAGTTTTTCCGATAAGGTTACCGGGCCCGTTTTCAGTAAGAAAGTTACGCCCGTTACGATTAGGTTCGTAAACTTATATAAGCTTAATTTCGATTTTCGGAATCGGAATTGTTTTTATTCCTTTTCACTTTTGCCTGGAATAATTATTAAAAGCGTAAAGTAATACGATTTAAAGTTAAAATTGTTTTATACGGAAATTTCCGTAAATGGGATATTTAAAAAAAAATGAAGTTTAATACGTATTCCATTTTATACGTAGGCTTACCGGGTATGATTATATAGATTATCTCGTTAATAATAAGCTATTATATAATATCTTTCTTTTTATTTTTTCTTTAACCTTTAATTTAAAATACGGCTGTTACATATTTCAATGACATGTTATTAGATAATTATCCCGCCGTATTAAGTTAATAACGTAATTAACCGTTACGTTCATATAAGGCTTTCGGTACGCATTTAATATAAGGTACCTATTAATGTTTAATTATAATAAGTTTCGAAAATAAACCGGTTATTATTATTATACTGTTAGGTAACTATTTCTTTTAACGTAAGTTATAACCCGCGGCTTCTTTCGTTTATTTAACTATTTATTAATACGTAAAAATTAAATTGTAGGTAATTTTATTTTTTTCGTATTTTGTTTCACTTAAGGTTTTTAAACTTAGATTATATTTATACTTTAAGCTTAATATAACTTTAATAATGTAATATGTAATATTAAGATATTGCAAATATTTTATCAGATTACGTATAGGTTACGTGATTTCGGTAATCCGCCTTTATTCTCGTTTAGTTTTCTTTATTATACAAAAAGGATAATTAGGGTATTTATTAAATTAGTTTTTCTGGTCAGGCGTAAGCGTAAATTACGTTAATTGTTAATTATTACAGTGTTTCGTACCTTAGAATAAGGTAAGCGATTTTTTATATCCATTTCGATAAATATTTTAACGTTATTTTTAATATCCGTTAATTTTGATGCCGTAATCGGCCTTAATCCTAAGTTATACGTTTTTAAAGGTGTATAAGTAAGCCTAAACCCTATAAAGGTCGTTTTATTATAGGTTTTTTTTTGCCGTTAATTACCTAGTTCGGTTGCGGTCTATCGGGCTTTTTTGCCATAAGTTAAAGTAATATTTTATTTTCCGTAGCTCATTTTTGTTCCGGTATAATGTTTTTCTTTTTGTATTTTTTGGTTTCCACCTTCCGGACGTTTTTTAGTTCGTTTTTCGTTAACCGTATTAATTTTTTTTAGTTCGCGTAAGAGCGGCGGTATAATTTTCGTATCTTATATAGAAAGGATTTTAATAATTCGCGTATTCAAAAGCCGATCATATTCGTTTTCCGAGTATTAATTTAATTTGTTTCGGTAATTATTTTACCGTACAATCCGCTAATACCGTTTTTTAATATAATACTTTTAGTATTTTAGGTTATATAACTTCATTACCGGTTTTTTCGTTATTAATCTAAATTACCGGTTAATATTAAAAAGCTTACAGGGTTTAATTAAGGTTAAAAAAGATATTATCTAAGTTCCGCAGTTAATTATAAAGTTAAATTCGTATCTCGAGGATTTGGAACTTATGGGCCGATATTTAATTTATATATAAACTTTATAATAAATAACGTTTTACGTATTAATGATGCGTTCCGGGTTAATATAATCCGGAAAAATATACGGTACGTTCGATACGGCACGAGTATATTATTATTCCGGTACTTGAATACTATCGGCGTTGGTAATTTTATTTAGGCGTTATTTTGCGCCCGGTTTAAGGAATATATTTCAAAATTATTTAATAATTAATTAGATAAATTAATCTATAGTTATGCGTATAATATTTAAAATATCCGGCCGCTATAGTTTTAAATTTTCGAATTCCTTATATATAGCAATCTTTAACGTAAAGGGTTATTTTTTATCGGCTCACCGTTTTTCGTTTAAACGGATTAGGTTTTTATTATCGTTTTTATTAAAAAACCAGAATCCGGTAAAGCTGGTTTTGGCGGTAAATTTGGCAATTTTTATACCGTTATTTAGGTTAAGCTATACCCCGATTTAGTTATATTAATTTAGGAAACTTATTAATTTTTCGCTTTCGAATTCATTAATTACGAACTTAATAACGGTATAAAGGCATAAAGCGTTTCGTTAACGGTCGAAAAAACCGCTATACTAAGGTAACCGACGAATATTTCGATAAAAAGTTTTGCTTTTACCTTACAATCCGTTTAATAATTACTTTTGTAATTTTTAACGAACCAGTCCCGGTATTTAGTTAAGTTTTTAATAATTTGTTTTTTAATTTAAATTTATCGGTTTATTTCGTCGAATCGGAAAGTACGAATTAAAGTCGTAATATCGGATTAAGATTCCTTAACGGTCTTTCCGTTAATAAGATTTATTATTAAAGAGGTTTAAAATATTAGCAATTTCTTTTCTTTTATTACATTATAAATATATAAGGTTTAAGAAGGTAACTGGCTTAGGTTGTAAAATATATTAAGTTATCTCGTTAGGAATTTTAATGGGCTCCTGTAATATGGTAAGGGTTTCCATCTTTATCGATTGCTGGTAGTTGCTAGCAATCGCGAGATTTTAGCCTTGGTATTTTTAGTTCAGTTAATGGCGAAGTCGCTAAGAGCGCCAAGAGTTAGAAAATTAAATGTGATATACGCTTAAGCACTAACAGCTTTAAACGTACGGATAAAATATAAAAGGAAAGGTGATTAGTGTTAATATAAACCGTAAGTTTACTATTAATCATCTTGTGTTTTTATAATTATTTTCCGTTCTTTTTCTATATAATAAATATTTCTTATTAAATACGTGTTTAATTAAATCCTCCCAATACTTAACTTAGTACTACGTTTTTATTTAATTATATAATGCTTATTATATAGTATAAGATCCTTGTAATTAGCTAACAGTTATAACGGCCATTAGTATGCAATTTAATAAGACCTTTATAATGTTACTAGTAGTTAACCATTGCCTTGAAATTTCATTCTACTGTAAGGTTACTTATTGTTAACTATATGATATTATCTTTACCACTTATTTCACAGGTACCAGCGCGACTAATAAACTTAAATTCGACTTAGAGTCGTGTCTCTCTTACACACTGGTCGAAACTATTGATTTATAATAGCACCCCAGTAAATAGTACCAAAAAAGCTAATCCAAGCTTTAAACTCGGCCCCTCCTGTTGGCTTCCAGAAGGCCTTTCATCGTTTGTTGGCGTCGGAGTGCCATCACTTTCGGCCCCGCTGTATGGACCTTAGAATGGTAACTAAAACGTCAACAAATAGACACTTACCCTGAACCGGGATTTTCCCCTGTACAGAGTTCCTGGTAACTGTCCGGCGCTAGAAGTCGCTCGACGTTGGAACATTCGAGCTCCGTCATGCAGTATGGTATCCACGTCGTATCAATCGACGACCCGGATGTGCCCCAGATCAGGTCGTTCGAGTTGCAAATAGTCTTGCACTGCTGAGTCCCGTCCACGCCATCTCCGTTGCATATGCACTCGGCGAATTCCGTATCTGTGTCGGTGGCGTCAACGCACCAGTTAAAGACGAGGTCGAGGCAGGATTGACAGTCCGGGTCGAAGCCTGACCATAGGGCATTTGACGCCGAAATGGGTAATGGGAGGAGCAGAATGACAGGTAAAAATCGTCGCATTGTAACGTGTCAAAGCATAAGACGAGGTTTGTAATACCGAGGTGCAAAGACCCATCCTTAATTATTACAAGGTCATCCTCTCTTTTAACATACCTTCAGGTATTGGTACTATTTATCTCCTAGTAATGTTATTACGTATGTATTGGAATCTGCCTAGTACCCCCTAAAATAGCCCTGGTTAGGAGACTATCCGTATGCGAATGACAAGTTCCTGACGTTAGTATTTATCTAATTATTTGAGTAGGCTAATTACCGGCTTGGCGCTTAGCTGACCAACAAAATCAGGGAAACAATATTAATATCAGTAACTTGTCACTTGCCTGACTATGTGATAGCCTGTACGTGGCGCTCCCTCCGGCGTTAAAATACGACACATGCACATACGCACAGACTTCACCCAGGCTTGGCAAAAGAGGCACAGCACTTCAGCCCATGACCAAAGCACCACAATCCAAGTCGACTGGCACGCCGCAGTAGGAACTTACAAATCACGTCCTATCATGTGTGCCTGCAACGGATAACGTGCCGGTTAAGTGCACTCCGCTAACAGCTCAACATGTTCCCAGGAGTCAAACATCTGAGTAAGACCCAAATTTGATTCGTCCAGTAAGAACCATGTTATAACGCTCAGCTTCTGATGCAGCCTTGTGGAGCAAATACCAGCCGGCACCCTGAATATCCGCTCGGACCCATTTCCGCATCCCAATACTCTACGCCCCTGCAGCAACGATGAGTTATTATCGAGGCGAGGCATGTCCGATTCCAGCGCAATGCGTTTTCGCTGTGGCATGCGGCTGGTAGACTATTCAGTCAAGTCAAATATTGATGTATTCTTAAGGTCTCTGAGCTAGCTAATTGTTTGTCAACAGAGACCTGGTAGCCCTTGCTAGCTCTGAGGATGACGTAGGTCGACGTCTGCCAACAGCACTAGTGGAGCATCCGGGTGTAAATTAAAAAGCACCTGCGACGGGCGAGGAGCATTCGTTTCGTCTCTCACGCTGGGCCAGTCACTCCTAATCTCCGTCATATACCTATCAATGCATTGAAGAGATATCACGAGTTGCATACGTTTATTGTGGGGATAGAGCGTCTGGGGCCAAGATGAAAGAGCCTGACGTCTTTAATTCTCTTTATGTCTCCCTTTTCCCTTTGAAAATATCGCACATCCAGCGACTTTCTTGCCAGCAGAGTCCTAGGCGTAAGCCACAGCTGAGGCGCCACCGCAGCCACCAGGACGCCGGGTGACGGGGTTTGTGGCGTTCGAATGAATAGTCCTATCCACTGCCCACTTTGACTTTGACCATTGTTTCTATTTCGGTCACATTCGTCTGCATGTGTTGTCGTTAAACGCATTTGAGTCAAATGTGGATAATTCCAGGCCATGGCCCTTAGTTTTAATTATTCACTTGTATTTCGGTCATCTTTTGGGGCCTAATGAATTGTCCTAGACACCGCCCACTTTCGTTTTGACCACTCACTTGTTCCTATTTTGGTCGTATTCTTCTGCATGTGTTGTCGTTAGGCCCGTTGGAATCGAATGTGGATTGTTCCAGGCCATGTTCTTTTTGACATTAACTCATTACTAGTTTCTATTTCAGCCTTATTCGTTTGTATGTGTTGTCCTTAAAGCCATTCGAGTTCGAATGTGGACGGCTCCAGACCCTGGCAGTGCAATGTGCTTGACGTGATGGTGATGGTAACCTTAGGCGTGTACACTTTGACTTTCGGGACGCAGGCGTCGTGCTATGCTGTTCACGACAAGGTCATTCCTTTGAAGCTGCATAGGTGTTGCAGTTTTCAAGTCGCACCATTGGCTGTATTATGAACGCTCAGCCCGGCTGAAGAGGCCAGAGGTCCAGACACCCGGGGAGCAAATCACGCGTGAGTTTACGTACTTGCGTCCAGCGGATATTGCGAGATAGTGATGAGGCTGATTAATATGTCATATACTCTAGCTCCGACGGCTGGAACAGGTTCGACGAATTGCTGACTGGTGAAGGCGGTTTTCCTTTTAGTTTGTATGCTGTGGCACTCATTCGCAGCCAGTAAAGGGGGTATCAAATTCACCGCTACTCGAAGTGCATCATGCAGGTAGTATAATGGAATGAGGCTTCACTAGCTGAGTAGGCGAGGCGTTCTCTGGTGCTTCCCTTGCGACTTGTAGGGTCGAGTATAAGCGTGAACCAGGCGTCTATAGTTAAGTTGAGGTATCGAAGCAACTCAACCCACGTCACTAAGCAGCCCCGTGAAGTGGGTTGATGTCCATCTCCCACCTAGAAAGATACATGGATGGAACTGGCGATTTCCTCGTCTGGATGGCCATCGGCCAGCATTCGGAACCGCTTTTAGGTGTCTTAATACGCTCTTGGTATTAAAATATGTGTCTATGGCTAGTGTTGAAGCAGGTCGCTTTTCACGGTAACCAATAAGGTCTATTATTCGTATTAGGCATTTACTATTTTTAATACCGCGTTATCACGATTTGGGTTTAACCGTTGCAAAACGAGTTGCTTTGACCCCTTGCTATGCAGTTATTCCTGCGGAACTAGGTTGGCTACTACAACATAGGCAGATGGAATAGACTCTTGTTACTCTCAGGGGAGGTTGTGGCTCATCCAAGCGTCTATAAAAGGGCTCCGTTCCCCCCTCTATTCCATCACATCAAGCCTCTAACTCACAGTAAGCTACCAGATCACCTCACTTTGAACGCTTAGTACCATATCATCTCCCTTTCAAAGCTTCTTGCAACAAGTCATCAACATGTACTGGCCATCTGCCGTAATCTTCCTCGTTGGCCTTGTTGCCGCCGTGCCAACCACTCCGGCCCCCGCACCCGAGAAGGTCAGGGTCCATAGCGTCAGGCTTTTGGGATCTGGCTGCCCCAAAGGCTCAGCAGACGTCACGATCGATGCTACTGGCACTCTATTCGAGGCCACTTTCTCGGAGTACATCGTGGAGAGCGGGAAGGGCAAAGGTGCCAGGGACTGGCGCAAGAACTGCAAGCTCACCATGAACATGGAATTCGACGCTGGCTTCCAGTACGAGGATGCCCCTTTTCTCTTAGACTCCCTGGTCGGAATTTTGCTTGCTGATCATAGCGTCTAGGTTCTCCATCCTCGAAACTAGCATGCAAGGCTTCGCCGAGATCCCCAAATATGGAAAGGGCCATTGTGACAACACTTTCTCCTTCACCGGTCAGCACGATAAGGTCAACTTTGGCATTGATCTCAAAGGCCATTACAGCGGTCCTTTCGATCTCCGGAGCGACCCTGCCATCATCGCGTGGTCGCCCTGCGGCGGTAGCACCGCGATCCTGAACATGAACACTCAGTGCAACCTCAGCCCGAGCCACCTTCCCGCTCTCATTGCCGTGAGTTCCCAGCCCCCTCACCTTCTGGTCTTCGAGCTCTGCGTGCTAAACTTTGCAACAGGTCGACTCTGTCAGCGGCATGCTCACCGTCAAGTTCGCCATTCAGTGGCAGTACTGCAAGAAATAAGGTGCCATAGTCGGTGACCCTACCAAAACTGGTTTGGAGGTGTGCTATTGGCTCGAGGGGAGGAGATAACCGGCTCAATAGGGACCGTCGTTCCGGAATGGGCGCTTTCCCTAGGATGCTACCTTGAACTCTGGTGCTTTTCTTAGTAGAGACACTCCTTTCTTTTTCGACATTCACCCAGAGCAGGTCTACTGCGTAGCCTCTTATTAGTTATAACACTCGTTTAGCATTCTGAGTTTTGAAATTAAAGAGTTCATTGAAAAGCATGCTATATGCATCACAGTCCAAATGATCGATTCTCAAATATTTAAGTGGTTTGTAGGTAGCCGCGACGAACGCGGCCGAATCAGGTGCCAACCAACGTGGCTGGCAGAAGACCAAGCGGAGTAACCGACGTTAGCCTGCTTCAACCGAAACCTGAGAGGTCAATCAGGCTATGAACTGGATGACGAGTCGAGTAAGGTAGAAATTGTAACAAACGCTGCGACAGAAGGTGAGGTTACCCTAGAGGAAGCAATGAGGTTACCCTAGAGGAAGCAATGAGGTTACCCTAGAGGAAGCAATGAGGTTACCCTAGAGGAAGCAATGAGGTTACCCTGAAATGTTTAGTATGTAAAAACGTGCAGGGTAGACTAAATCAAGAATGGTGGAAATCTCAAGTTGTGTCGCAAGTGTCTGTAGAATTCGCTATATGCAAGCTATGGACTTCTTGTAACAGTATGAGAAATAATCGGATATATATAATCCTAAATAACATTATTATTACCCATATTATTGCCCTATTCATCAGGCATTTCCATTACTGATCAGGGGATAAATAATAGAAACTTATGATTACAACGGAACTGTTTCGGAAAAGGGGTTTATCATCCAGAACCCCTGAGTTCCGGCAGGAATACTTCAATGCCAGTGCGGAACCGCAGCGGAGTCGTTCGCCAGCGACAGGAAAGACGATACGGAACTCAAAGGCAAAGTAATGAGATACGATGAAGGGCAGTGCGGTGAGCCCAGGACACTGCAAACCCCTGACACACTAAGCAAACGACGTCGAGCCGCTGCCGAATTTCCTAAGTCGGAGCTGATAGATAAATGCCAAGCCTTGGACATGTGAACTGGGTAATGTCAGGCTTGACTGTTCCAATCTATGCTCATCACGTGTTTTTAAAGGCTTAATGACCGTAGTAGGGATGTATAAGGCTGATCGAATCTGTCAGATATAGGGGACCTCAGTTGTGTTGTTGTATTAGGCTAGATACGTGTGCTGTTGCACGCGTACAGCGTTAAGTAACTTAGCCACGGAACATGTATAGGCCGATCAATAGGTGACCTTTCCGTATATGGGGTGCGCTACGCACCCCCCAGCTAGCTGACACACCCCTTCAACGCCTTAAAGTCTTCACGGCATTAATCGTCATATTTTATCACTTCCTAAAGCCACAGCTATCCATTCCACCTCTTCTCCGGCGATTAAATCCTTCTGATCAGCTAATTTTTCGTTTAAAATAACTTTTAAAGCTTTCTTCCGTTAATTTAAAATTTTTATAATATCTATTTATTTTAATTACTTTTTGAAATTTTTAAACGCTTTTTATAATAAGGCTTTAATTAATTTATTAACTAATATATCGTTTATAAACGTATATTTTATTTTAATTAGGGTTTTTTTTATTACTTTTTATAATTAATAATTATATATATTTACGTATTATAACTTTATTTATAAAAATACGATATTAATATTAATTAATTATATAATTTATTAATTATCGTATTATATATTAAACGATTTTATGTCGAAACCGATTTTTAATTCTTTAATTAATTAAAAGCTAAATAAGGTTTTTTTACTAATTTACGTAAAAAATAATAATTCCGCTTTAATTATAAAAATAATTATTATATTTTATTTATTTACCCGTTATTTTATTATTTTTCCGAAAAGTTTTATTATATAAATTTAAAAACCTTTTCGATTAATTATATTATTTATAAAAAAAACGTTATTTTAAATATTTATCGAATTTTTATTATCAAATTATAACGTTAATATTTTAATACCGATTAAATATAATATAACTTTATTAATAACGTTATAATATACGTTATTAAAGTTTTAATTAAATTATTCGAATCGGGATATTATAAAAGATATATTAAGTAATATATTAATTATATTATATAAAATAAAACCGATTTTTTCTGGTATTTATTAATTAAACCTAAATAAACCAGATTAAAATTTGGCAATAATTTAACGTTTATTATTAACGTTTATTGAAAATTATTTAAACTTTTCTTAAAAATTGAATTAATTTATTTATTTATAAAATTAAATTAAAATAATTAAATTTTTTATTACGTTTATTTTTAATTATTTTAATCTTAAAAAATTATTGTAAGTTTTTATTATTTATAAAAATATATTATTTTTATATTTATTAAATTAATTAATCGATAAAGTTTTAATATTTTTTATTATACGTAATGATTATATCGTCGACGTAAAAAAACAAAAATACCCTTTAACGAAAAAAATAATATAGTTCGTAAAACACGGGGCTAAATTTCAAATTTTTAAGTATGCTAATAAAACCCTTTTGTTAAAATAAAGGTGATTTTTTAATCCGTATAATACCTTTTTAATTAAAAATATTTTACCACGTTATAAATATTTTACTACGTTATAAATATTTTAAGGGCATTTTTATATATATTTTATAAAATAGGTTCGCGTTAACGAAAACGTTTATAACGTTATATTATTGAAGTTTTAGGTTAAACTTAGCCGTAATAACGATTAAAGTTCGAAATGATTTTCCAGTAAATATAAATGCGTATATATCGCCATATACGTTTTTAAGTTATTAATTACTTCGTACGATAAAATAGGTCTTATATTTTTAAAGTTAATTATATTTATTAAACTTATAAACGTATACCTATATATATTTTAATATTTATTTCCTTTTAATAAACGGTTAATTAACGGTTTCTTAGGATTTTATTTCCTTATAACTTTATAAGTAAGCCGTTTCGGCGTTACGAAACATCTTTTTTAACGGGTATATATTTAGCTTTTTATGGTTTCGCGGCAGTGGCGGCAAGTTTCGCCTATATACCCGGTTTAATAACTTAAATAACGTTTTTATTTTTAATATATTACAGCTTTTCCGATTAAGGCGGCGCGTATTTCGGGTCTTTAATTTTCCTAAATTTCCGTAACTTACCGGCCGGTTATTACGCGTACTTATAAAGTAAGTTATTCGTCCTATATTAAATACGGCTTTTTAAACTTTATAATCGTTTTTAATAATACCTTTTCGGCTTGGAACGTACGGGGAGCTTATGCTTATAACTTATAAAATATTTTTATTTTTTACCGCTATTTTATATTAAATAAAGGGACGGAAACTTAAAGTTACCTTTATTACTTCCGCCGGCGTAATGATCGTAATAATTATTAATATAAACGTTAATAACGGTAATAATCCAAATGTCGGCAATGGTTTAAATAAAGCGGTTATATAAGGATAATTAATTCTATATAAATAAGTTTATTCTTTTTTATCCCGTACGTTCTTTTCGTTTATGTTATTTTAAAACCATTTTTCCGATTTAGCCGGTAACTAAATCCCGCTTAAGTTTTTATTCTTTTTTTAAATATGTATTAGGTAATTCTTAGCTTAATTAGGTATTTTTACCTATCGGAACAAAATTTATAATTCGTTTTCCGTAACGTAAAGGAAATCGTTTTTAAGGTTTTTGATATTACCAAAAAAGGTAATTTCCTCGTTAAATTATACGTTTCGAATGATGATAACTTTATTCGTTAATAGGTTTTAAACTTCGTAAATATTTATTAATCGGTAATTAACAAAAAAGCCAATTTATGCTTTAGGATTTAAATTTTAAAGCTTTTATTCTTTCTTTATGGCGGTAGTCGTTATAACGTAGGCCATATAGCTATAAGCACGTAAATAAGCCTTTTAGGGCTTCCGATTAAATATTGTAACGCCGTTTCTATACGTTAAGTAAATATAATAAACTTTATATAAAGTTTGCTAAAAAAAAAGAGTATTTAAGGGTACGGTTATATAAATATATTACCGTTTTAAAGATAACGTCTCACACATATGAGCGAATCATACATATGAGCGAATCACTTTTCTAGCCTTCCGCAGTAACAAATTCAAATAACGTAACCATAACATATTAAATCAATTTAAATTAATCGGATTTTCTTTCGCTAGACGTATTTACAGCTTTTTTATAAGTACGCGCATTATGTCCGGGCTTGCCGCAAACGCCATACTTCCGTTTTTTCGTCTTAACCTTCTTGCGATGACTGCCTTTAGCCGCCGTTGGCTGTATTTTTTTACTATCCCTTTCCTTTTTAGCCAGAAGAGCTTGTCCTTTTTGTATAGTAAGTGTTTCTTCTTTTTGGAGACGTTTGTTTTTGGTCCTTCGACGTTTGCTTAAGATGTGGTTCGTTTCGCGTAATTGAACGTTTTTTTCCCGAAAAAGAGCGGTTTTATGTAAAAGTAACATATAACCTTTTGTTACAAGACCAGCCGACTTAATTATTTTTGTCGGGGAGTTACCTTGGTAATTTTTGATTTTCTTTTGTAAGTAACGTTCTTGTTTTGTTGCTTTACGGATATTTTTGGGGGTTTTTGCGGGCGGGGAAATAAAACCAGCAGAAATAAAAGGGGAGACGGTCGGTATAGGTATAACTGGAGGAATTTCCAAGTCGGATAAGACGTTATTAGGATCGAATGGAATAAGTTTAGCTTTTTAAAAGCCGGATTTGATGTTATCGGACGTTATGGTAGCTTTAAACGCGTTGTGAAAGCCAAGGAGGAAATCTTTTTTTGCGATATAGGTATGATAACGTCGTATTAAATTTTCGATATATAACGAATAAACGCGTTTTAAAACAGAAAAGCAGGATATGTCGAAAGGTTGGAACCGATGGGAAGAATGGGAAGGTATGTAAAGCGTAATAATATTATTATTCGCGTAGTATTTTTCGAATTTTATTAAATGATGGCTTCCGTGGCCGTCGAGGATAAGGAGACGTTTGGTTCTTTTCGTACGCGTTTGAGTATGTTTGTCGAAATGTTGAATTTATTTTAGATTTAATTCGTTTGTTGTCCAGTTATTATAACTGGTACCAACCTTTTAATCGGCTGGTAATGGGTTGTCGCGATATTAAGAATTAAGGTGGGTTTTCCCCGCTAAAATGATAAATGGCGGTAAAGCTTAATTTTGCGAATTAACAGCTTGTATAATTATAACTTATTCCTGTCATAGTTAGGCTGATCGCGAGAGAAGGTTGCATAAGGTGTGGGAAGTGTAAATTGTCATGGATAATCTAGGCTCTGGAGAGCAATGGCTAGGAAGCTTTATATATAATGTGGGAGCCCCGGTATAACGTTATTACGGGGTCTTTACAGCTCCTAGGGGCTTTGATGACTAAGCAAGTAACCCCTATTCTGCGACATACCCCCAGATGAGAGGGAGATGCTCCATTAAATCTGCCATTCGCAGCTCCATATAATCCCTAGATTAGCATCAATAAAAGAAATAACAATATAGCTAATATAAACATTGGGTGCAATAATAAAAAGGTAGGCCGTATATGTTTTAGGTGATCTGGGGAAAAAGGGTTTTGCATTTTCCCCCTTTTATCGCTTATGGTAACGGGTAACGAAAAATAGGTCCGCACGTTTTACGTACGTTTATATCTGTTATTTTTGTAATGCTATAACGCTTGTTTTTTTTTCTTTTTTTCGGTTTTCATAATAATTTCGTAAATACTTTAAGTTAAAGAAAGTTAATCGCGGAATTAACGTTATACGTGTAGATTATTTTTATTATTATTATTATTATTATCAGAAATAAATGTTTTTCCCGTGCGTAGTACGTATGCTACGTATTTTGCAAATTACTAAACGTATTAATTAATAAATACAGTTATTATTAATAATAATAGCAATAATAACGTAAATGCTTATTACTTCCGGGTAACTTTGTACTTGCTAACGGTAATCGTAAAATGCCTTTTCGTATTTAACGCGCCGCGGCTACCCGCGTTCGCAAGGTTCGCGCCGCGCGTACGTAGGTCGCTGCCGCCGCCGAAGCTGCCGCCGCTACGGTAAACTCCGTGCCGGAGCCCGAGCCAAAGCTAGAGCCAAAAGGTCCGCCTACTCCCGATCCTGCCGCGGAGCTTTTCATCCCGGCGCGTCCGCCGCGCCAGCGTCCCGTACAGGGCGCGCGGTATGCCGTACCGTATAAGGGCTACTTACGTTCTGCGCTTTCGGGCCGTTCTACCGGGGCGTGTTACGACGTTACCATGGGCAATCGTTACTGGCGTTACGCCTCCGGGCATACCTGCCATCCGGTATATGTACCTTCCTACTTTTTGAAAATTCCTTCCTTTGCTAACCATTAATCGCAGCCCTGCCTTGATCCGTCCGTTCGCTGTCCGCCTGGTCGCGGCCCTCGAGGCTGGCGACCGTCCTGCCGTAAGGTCCGCAGCTCGTACGTTCCGGGGAACGTACTGATTACGTAATAGGAGGTCCGCCGCCTCCGCGCCGCTGTGCGCGCCCTTTAAAAAGGAGAGGCCGAGAACGAGGGGGAGGAGGAGGGGCAGGTGGGTGCGCCTGCCGGTGCTCCTGCCGCCGTGCGTGGGCAGGTGCTGGGCCTTGTTGGGCAGATCCTTGATCTGCTTCTGCCTTAAGAGCAGCAGCAACAGTAATAGTGGTTTCCTGGTTTTTTAGAGGATAAGGAAGGATCGCTCCGGGGGCTTTAGGCCCAATAAAAATTTTAATGGTTTTTTGTATGCTTACGATTTCCTGAATGTACCTACCGTAAGTTTTACAAGTTAAAAAACGACTTAAAATGCTCGAACTGTTATTTAGGAAAAGCTTTTATTAAACCGTTAGCAGGTATTTACGTTATAAGTAAGTAAGTAACGTTAAATAATTCCCGGTTTTGTTTTTAACGAAGTTATATGTTTTGCGTATTTACGTAACGTAGCCAAGTGGTAATCTTTTCGTTTTCGCCTATTACCAGTTTAATTATTTGCTGGTTGTCGTAAAAGATTTTCCAGGCCTAATTTAATTTTAGTTTTAGATTTCGGAATAAGCATTTAAAAGTTATGGCCTTTTTAACCGTATGTTTTAACGCGAATAATTTAACTTTTGTTATAAAGGTCGTTATTATAGTTTAACGAATTGCTTTTTATATAATTAATTCTTCGAAAAAGGTTATTATATAACCCTAGGAAGATCGTCGTATTTTAAGGTTATTAACGAATAACGCGTTTCTTACGATTAATAAAACCTAGGCTTTCCTATTCGTACCCTCGTATACGATCGTAAGAAACCGTATATGGAAAGGGTAACGGATTACCTTATTAATAGCTTTAATATACTTAACTAATAAGTTACTTAAGAACTTTAATAATAAATATATAACAAAGGTTACGTTTAGGCGGATTATTATTATAATATATAAAATAAATCCCATACGTTCTTAATAACCCTTAATCTATTCCTTGGAAATTATTCCGCTATTGGAAATAAATTCTTTAATTTCTAAAAAGGTTAATAACGTAAAAACGTCGTTTACTAACTTAAAGCAAGCTGCGATCTTTTCGATACAAAAGTTATGGGTTAGGATAATCTACTTTTTTAATTTATTGCGGATTACCCGAATATCCAAAAACTAACTTATTTCGCCTTAATCCTTAAGTTCGTACGTTCCCTTTAATTTAAGGATTATTATATTAGTTTCGGATTAATGTTTTCGGTAATAAAAAAGTAACAAATCGTTTACGAAAAATATAAGAACGACCGTACGTTGCTCGTTATAAAATAAGCACGGCTTTTTTAGGGATGGAATAAGCCCTAGTTTTTGTAAGGTGGAGGAAAATTCCCGATATTATAATAAAGGCGAGTCTTTAAGCCCATATAAAGCGCTTTCGAACTCCGTATATATACCGCTTTTCTTAAAGCCTTTTAGGAGAGGGCAGGTTACTATAGGCTATCCCTTACGGAAAGCGTTTAAGAAAGCTGTTACCACGTCGTATTGACGAGCTTCCAGGTTTTGTTTGGCAGTTATAGCTATGACGGTTTTGAAGGACCTAGCTGCGAACGTGGCAGCGTACGTGCTGATAATCGAGTCGGTTTTCTGGAGATCGCCACGTATATAGATACGTAATTTGCAACGTTCCAGCCAGCCATTTTTGTCGAACTTGTATGTGAATACCTATTTTAATGGGATCAGTTTAAACTTAGCCTGTATGATCGGTATTTCCTTTTATATACCGCGTTCCGTAAGCGCCTCAATCTCTTTTTTAGCATTTCTCCTAAAGGCGTTACCTAAAGGGTGCTTTTCGAGATCCTTTTAATGCTTTAACGGATTAACTGGAAGTTAATCCTTATGGATTTTAGGTTTGCTTAATGTAGCGCCTAGCCGCTTAGCTTATTTTTGTAGCGCTTTTGCCGCGATTATTATATGGAAGATATATAGCTTTTTATATCCTTGTTTTGTTATATGCTGCAGTAACGGGAATAGATAGATAATATTCTTCTAGTTTCGATTTAGGGCCAGGCATATTTTATTGCTTTTAAAGATCACGGTAGCGTTTACCGAATAAACGTTACCGTTTACGGTACTATTAGGGTTTTCCCGCTTCCGCAGCCTTTTATTTCTGCGAGTAAGTATTTATGGTTGCTTTTTTTTGTTTTTTTTAGATTTTCGAGTACGGGGGGCAGGGTTTCCCTAATCGCCGGTTCTTTTTTTATCTATTGAAGTCCTAAGCCTGACTTTAGATGGTGGCGAGTAGGCTAATTTACCTGTGGGGCTTGTTAAGTGCACTTCCCGGGAGGATTTTTTTATGCCTTTTAACTTGCAAGTAGCTTACGGAAGTTCCGTAAGCTTAATGCTTTTAGCTAACGGCTAAGGCTCGCTTTTTTAAGCGTTTCCTTAAACTTTACTTTCCGGATTAAAAGTATTTTCAGGGGTTAGAAGTTTACGATCAACTCTAGCTTTATCCGTAAGCTCCCTTACCCCCGAATTCTAACCTTTCGGTTAGCCACCTGTCAGGTTTTTAGGCTTGAGAGCAAAGCTTTCGGCGGTTTTTAAAATATTATAATTATTATGGAGGCCGTTTTACGCGTTAAGTATATCAAAAATTAGGTTTTTTTTAGGAATTTCTTCGGAGATCTAAAGGTTTTTTGCGAGCTTCCGGCTTATAACTAAAACGAACGTTTCCTTTTTTTCCTTCTTTGGCTAATAAAAAATGTCCTCGTTAAATTTAACGTTACGCGTGGTAATAACGGTACGGAACTCGGGTACCCATATTCGGTAAATATTAAAAACTCGGAATCCTACCAAATAACCGATATAAGCTTTTAATTTTACTTTAAATGTTCGCCTTTTTTTTTTAGCTTTTCGATCTTTTATTAACGGATACGTTCGTGCGCTATATACGAAGATCTTAAACTAATCGGGTTTAAGGTTTACGGTAATTACGTTCATAATGGCAAGATTATATTAACGGAAGTATTACCTAAATTAACGTATAAGCATTTTATTAAGTAATAATAAATCGTACGTATGGTTTGGGCTTATATTATATAACCATGTTGTAGCTTTTACTGCTTTAAGCCAGAGGTTTTTTAAAAAGTTCGCTTTTAACCTTATTCGAAAGATTCTATTAATTATCTTTTAGCCTGTTCGCTTACTTCCCTTTATAGGTTTTTTGGTATATAAGGAAGCTATTTTAAGCTCGATTTTTTCCTCGATATATTATGTTTAATAATTCGTAAATCCGTTTATTGCGATCGTTCTAGTATTATTATCCTGCTTAATTTTGTAAATAGGGAACCTATATTACTTACGCACCTAATGTTCGAAGTTCCTAATAAGACGTAACCTCGTGGTTCCTAAATAATCGGCTGTTAAAAAGGCGAAAAGCTTCTTACTGTACTTATCTTTAATTACTAGGAGCTACCTAAAGCCATCGAACCTTACAAGGTAATCGAAGTAATCCTATATAATACGCCAAAAGGGTTTAAGAGTTCCGCTTTTAGGCGAACGTCTTGAAATCACTTTAAAGGCGTGCGTACGAATATAGCTCTTACACTTTAAACGCTTCGTCCTTTCGATAATAACGTTTTTAACGTTCTTAACGAACGTTCTTAGCGCCTTAGGTCCTAAGTGCCTAAACCTAAGATGCTAAAACTTTTTTATTCCTTTATAAAGGCGTAAGGGATCCCTTAATCGCCTTTATAATCTCTCTTTTTTTTATTTATTAATTATCGGAAATATTAAAATGCCTACCGGGCTTTACGGAATTATTAGTAGGCTGCTCGAATAAAAGGAAAGCGGTTTGTATTTAAGGAAAGCTAAGTTATATACTTAAGTAAGCTTCGCAAAAATAACGCTTTTATTAATCTCTCCCTTTTTAAGGGAATAATCCAAACCGTAATACCAGATCCCGGCTTTTTTTAATAAAGCTTCCAAAACGATATTAACATAAAAACCTTTTATTATTATTACATCCTTAAGGATAAGGTTATGTTATAGCTTCCCAAAAGCTTCCAGTAATGCTTCCTTAATCACCTTTTCCCTTATACCGTTAATCGGTAGCAAGAAAAATCCCGCTTTTACTGTTTGTCTTATAAAGTCAAGCATAAAGGTACCAGGGACGAACAGGTCTCTGGTGTTTACCAAATGCCTCGCCTTACAGTTGTCGATCAATATGGATTAGGATAAAAAGTGCTTGCCGAAATAAATAATAATATAAATCCCTAAAATAAGATTAAAGGTTTCTAGAATGTAAAGATTAATAAGTGCTATAATAATATTACCGAATTGCGTATTATTACCGCCGCTATTATTAAACGTTAATCGTTTTATAAAACCCCGGATAAGTTCCTTCCATTTTAAGGAGCTTTATAAGGTTATCCCGAAGCTTCTTTTATTTATTAAACTTAAAATGTTTGCGGATCCCCTTTAGGATTTTTGGTTAAGGTAGGTAATTTTCCGAATAATTACCCCCGTAATCGCCAAGCGTAAAATAGCATATTTAAGGGGGTTCCACTTATAA
The DNA here is from genome assembly GCA_004154915.1 of Monosporascus ibericus. NCBI lineage: Eukaryota > Fungi > Ascomycota > Sordariomycetes > Xylariales > Monosporascus > Monosporascus ibericus. The sequence continues at coordinate 8,400 of QJNU01000100.1, read as the reverse complement.
ATCTGGTCCAACGTATTAAGATAAGGATATTTATGGTTATTAAGCTCTTTTAATAAAAAAGAATTTACGTTAAGGTTTAAGGGTACTTCCGATTCGGAAGATAATCCTGGTAATAGCGTGGTAAAAATCTTAAGATCTTTAATTTTAATTCGTAAATTATTTTCATGGCATATAACTAAAAACCAGGCCCTAACCTTTTATAAAGTCATAATAGGCCTACTAAGCGAATTATCCCGTATAAGGTTAATAAGCTTTATTTATCCTTACGTTAACGCGAGCCGTTTTAACATAAAGTTAAGAAAATCTTTTGCCGCAAACGGACCCTTAATTTTCTTAAGGTTATACGCTTTCACTTAAATATAGGCGGTAAACTAGGTCCGGTACCATTAATTATGCTTTATATGGCCTACCTTTACTAAGCGCAAAGCTTTACGGTACTCCTCGCGTACCGTCATAATAATGCTTAATAATAAGGAAGCGAGTTAATCCCTTAATTCCTTAAAAAGGTCCTAAATAATCGTCTTTCCTTAAATAACCAAGGTAATTTAAGCGTTCCTCAGGATCTAGCTTTTTACTATCGCGCTAATCCACGTTTCAATGTTAATATACTTTACGTCGATCCTGGAAACTTTGCGTACCTCCTTCCGGATGTTACCCTTAAAGCGCTTAAGATCTATCTTATATTATTCTTTTAAATCCGTAACTTACAACCCCTTAAAAATTTCGGGGGTAAAATTACGCTATTCGATATTAAGGTAAAAGCTTTATTATTAAACCAGGACTTGTGCATATTATTTTTTTAGTTAAATATTAAATTCCGCAATATATTCTTCGAACGAAGGAAGCTTCCAAAGGCTTATGGAACATTTAACGTTAGGCGTATCTAGGTCGATAAAATGCCATATACCGCGTAAGAAAACGTTAAAACGTAAAGAGAAGAACTAATTAAAGTAGCTAAAACGATTCTTAAAGATTACGTCCTTGGAAATAGGATCATCCGATATATTAAAGGGTAATAAGGTTTTTAATTAATAAAAAAGAAGTTGCGATTAACTTAACCGTAACTATCTTGCGCAGCTAGAGTACCGGGCTCATAACTGTCATAGTTAGGCTGATCGCGAAAGAAGGTTGCATAAGGTGTGGGAAGTGTAAATTGTTATGGATAATCTAGGCTCTGGAGAGCAGTGGCTAGAAAGCTCTATATATAGTGTGGAAGCCCCGGTATAACGTTATTACGGGGTCTCTACAGCTCCTAGGGGCTCTGATGACTAAGCAAGTGACCCCTATTCTGCGACAATTCCCGATTCCCTTGTTGCGTTTGTTTAGGTTTTTTACGTTTTTTAATATTTGTAATTACCATGCCCGATGCCATAAGAAGCCTTATTAAAAAGCCCGTCTCGTCGAAGTTGTAGATATCCTCTTTTGCGATGCCGTACTTTGCGATTGTAACCCGAATAAGTTCGAACTACTTACGAAATGTTTCTGGATTTTCGCATAGTACTTTTTGATAATCGATTTTTCGATTTAAACGCGTTTGAAGTTTTTTTTGCCGTTTAACAAAGTTCGACGTTTAGTTAACTCCGACGCGTTCCGTAACGCGCTGGGCAAGTAGTATATTGGCCATATCTTTAACGTGCTGAAGCCGGATAGGAAATGCTTGCGTATTTAGGTTGAGGATTTGGTCGATAATCGATTTTTTTTCGGTCGGTGTTAATCTTTGTAAAGGAGGGATAATATCGGTTTGGGCGTATTTACCGTTAGAACGGTGTATTAAGGTAGAATATGGAGTTTTATAGATAAAACTAAGCTTTTTATAACTAAGTTTTAGGTTTCGTTTTTTAGCCTGAAAGGCTAAGTTCATTCTTGCTTTTTTTGTAAGGCGTTCCATAATGTTGGTGTTGAGAAATGGACGATTGAGGATAGGTAGTTGGAATGGCTAAAAAAGTGATTCGCTCATATGTGTGATTCGCTCATATGTGTGATTCGCTCATATGTGTGATTCGCTCATATGTGTGATTCGCTCATATGTGTGAGACGTTATATATAATTAAAAACGTTAATAATTTAACGTTATTTCGTATCGTAATCGCTTTTTCCTTAATTATACCCCTTAAACGTTCTGTACCTCCGTTTTGGGCCTGGGTATATAATATTAAGGGTTTAAGTTTAATATTAAAAGGAGGCAATTAAAGTATATCTCGAAATTGGTAATTCTTTAAAATTTCGTTATTACATTCGATTACTTCTGGGAAAACCTTATTTTAATTTTTTAAAACTTTTAAAAGGTATTAAAATATTATAATTAATATATCTTACTTTCGGTTTTTCAGGTAGAAATCCTAAATAAAGCCTAAGTATCTATCGGTAGCGAATATAACGTATTTATATTTTTTAAAATCCTTTTCGAAGTTAATAAAGTCGACGGTGATTTTTTAGCCTGATCGAAATGCTTTTGTTTTCGAAATTCGTGACGTAAATTATCTCTTTACCTTTCTTTTATTATATACTTAATATTCGATTATTATAAGATCTTTTAATCGGATTTTTTTAATATAGGATTATAATTAGGCGATTATTTCGGGGCCTAAATGGCCTAGGCGTAGGTATTATATGATACCGTCATTTATGCCTGGTAATCTTTTCGTTTATAAGTTAACGTTTCGTTTATAGGTTATAAGGGCTATATAAAAGGTAACTACGTTAATACTTTCGATAACGAACTGATTAAATTTGTTTGTTAACGTAACCATAACTTGATTATACTTATTTCAAATGTAGTTATTAATTCTTTGGTTATCTTATTAATAGTTTTCTTTTCGGAACTATCGAAATAACATTAAGTTATATACGAATTGTTCGTAATGGGCTATATTATAAAGGTGTAACGTTTTCGTATTGCTAAGGCTTTAAAATAATATATCAACCTTTCCGTATTTTTAATCGGAACAAAGTTATTACTTGCGTATATTCCGTTACCTTATACGGTTAATTTAAAATTTAAGAACCTGTTAATAAGATTAAAGATATATATCGTAAATCCTAAATCCAAGATAAATAAATTTCTTAAAGGATAAAATAAAGCATTTATAGCACTACGTTAATTAATAATTAGGAAGTACGTTAGGATTTGCTTTATTTTTTTTAAAAGTTAATTTATTTTTATAATTAACTTTTTATGGTTTTCGATAAGTGGTTAATTTTTTCCTTTAAGGATTAATTAATAACTACTTGGTTTCGAACGAATAGTTTTAACCCTTAGTTAAGTCGGACACTTTTTAAAGTTTTGTTAGGGAATGTATAAAAGTATTAGGTTAGCTTATAATAATTATTTAAGTACTTTTTATACCATATGCCTTATATATTTAACTTTTAACGTTTCCGTCTATTAGCATTTCGGTCCGCATAGGAACCTTTACGATTACCTCGTTTCGGCGTTTGTACCGGAGTTCTTTTTCATGGCTGAAGGTTAATAAACTTGGTTTTTTCCTGATCGGGGTTATCCTAATTAATGCGATCCGCGGGAGTCCCGTAAAACGTAAGAAACGCTATTTTAACGTTTTTCGATATAAATAGTTAATAGGTTATAGCCTAATGGTCTAAAAGGCTAGCTGCTACCTTTTAGTAACTGATTGTACCAGTGTTGATCTTTGTTTTTTTTACCATTTAAAAGGTTATTGTTCAGGTTTTTACGATAAAAGCTAAAGTTATATATAGGTCGTTAACTTATATAATCGTTATATTTGTTTCTGGGATATTATGTTACTGCCTTTAGGCCATAATCTTTTGCCATCTTACGATTTATTCGTTTAATCTTTTGCCAGATTTCGAGGTTTGCTTTAGCCTTTCGCGGTACTTTCGTTAGGTATTGATTAGTAGCCTGCCGTCGTATACCTTGCCGGACTTAGCCAGCTTGGCGTACCACTTTCGCAGGTTCTTTTTTAGAAGAAGATTTATTTCCTTAATCGCTAGAGATATAGATTCCATGATTTATTTCGTAAGGTCGTTAATACCCTTGCAGAAAATATCGTACTTCCGATTTTTAGAAATGTATGCTGTAAATTCCTGATTATAGGCTTATTTATTTTTGGTCGTCCTCTTAAGGACGTTCGTAAGATGACCTATAAGGTCGACGTTTTCGAATATATTATCGAAGGCTGGGGTATTATTTTGCGTTTAAGAACGAATTCTTTTTTTCGGATATAAGGCTATATCGGGTTTTATAGGTTTAACAGGCCACGAACGTAATTAATTAAGATCGATAAAGTCCCAAATATTAAGCGCGTACGTTTTAAATTAAAATTCGCCTTTAAAGCAATTCCAGTCCTTAGGTTTTTGGTAAATGATTTAGGATATTAACTATACGGTCGTTATTGTTGGTATTAAAGTATATTAATGATTTTTATTAATATATAGCTTATATCGTTTTAGTAGTAGCTGATCAGTTAATATTTACGCAAATTAAACGAATAAGATTTTTAATTTTCAGATATAGGGGACCTCAGTTGTATTGTTGTATTAGGCTAGATACGTGTGCTGTTGCACGCGTACAGCGTTAAGTAGCTTAGCCACGGAACATATATGGGCCGATCAGTAAGTGACCTTTCCGTATATGGGGTGCGCTACGCACCCCCCAGCTAGCTGACAGAATCCGATTCCCCCAGGCACGTTATCTTACCAAGGTCAGGCTTAATTTTTAGCTTGTGGCTTACCTTAGCTCGCTTAGGGCTTGCTGGGTCGCTTCCCCTTTTTTTTTCCTTTTTTAAATTGTTGAAATAAGAGTTAAGAACTTGTTAAACAATTCTAGTAACATCTCTCCTGTCAGTATCGTGTATATATAAGACTCTCTGCCACGTAGATAGATAGCTGGACTTACCTAAATACACGATTTGTTACGGCCTGGTCACCCGTAAGAGCTTATATACAGCTGTACCCATCAAAATAATTCCTATAATTGCAATCATTCCACCGATCTTTTGCCGTGGTGACGCAGCGGTATTAATACACCCGTCACACTATGATCGCAAAACAGTAGGTGAGCTTACCAGTGCTGGGTTCGATCTCCAGGTTAGCGGTTGCTTATAAGGTTTATCCAGAACGCCCAAAGGGGCGGTACGGGGTAAACTCTTTAGGGTATGTTCGGTAGAGCTGGGAGAGGAGGGAAAAGTGACATTGTTGCCCCACCTGTTTTGCATAAGAAAGTATGCTTTCCTCTCATACCCCCTAGCGCTTAAACTAGCTTATAAAAGTAACCTTTCTTTAATTATTAATCTTTAACGTTCTCGATATTTAGTAATTACTGTTGCTGTGACTATTTATAACGGCTGATCGGTTTAACCAACTATTAAACCTAAGTCGTACGGTTTATGTTAATAGTAATGTCGTGGGAAACTAAGTAATGAACTATGCGATAATTACGTCTGGTAATAGGAGATTATTAAAGCTAATCTGAGTAATTAAGTTATATTATAAGCTAATAATTAATTTGAAGTATAAAAAATAACGAACGTATATATCTTTATTTTAACTTAAAAAGGATAAATAATTTCTTTTAATTTATAAAAGTAAAAAGCGATAGGATATAAGTGTAACGAATCTGTCATACATCCACCTGGAGGCATGAGCAGGATCCGAAAAGAGGTCTTGATTTGCAGGTAACAATAGGGCGAGAAATGATTTACTAAAGGTTTGTTCGTTAAAAAGATTTAAAGACTTTTCCCACAGTAAAGAACGGCTGCCTTTAGCTGTAGGTTTAGATTAATAACTAAGGAGTAAAACTAAATAGGTGCTATTTATATAGGAGATCTTTAATTTATATATATCCGTCTGTCCTTAAATAGGTATGTCGTGGATTTATGTAGTTTATATAATCTGATCAATTTATCAGATTACGTAAATTATGTTTAATAGGCCAAGAATTCCCTTCCGGGGTTTAGCCGCGTTTGGTTTACGTTAGGCCTTAAAGATCGGTCCCTTTAAGACAGGAATTTCGTTCTTATAATATTATTTCCCCTTTTGAAGGATTTTTGTCCTAAAGATAACAACCGTAGGTGGCCACTTTGTTTTGTTAAAGAAGTTTCTTAGGGATGTTCTAGTTAATTCTATCATGATAGGCCGTATTTAAAAAAAAGGAAACCTCGTTTAAATTAACGTAAGGTACGTAATAACCGTATAGACTTTATTAAGAAATTTGGTTCTAAAATTATTTTCTGTTCGAATTGCATTCGTTTTGAAAAGCTTAATTATTTTTATTATCATTATTATTATTATTATCATTATTATCATTATTATCATTATTATCATTATTATCATTATTATCATTATTATCATTATTATCATTATTATCATTATTATCATTATTATCATTATTATTATTATTATTAACGTACCACATAAGCGAGTCGGACATATAAGCGAGTCGGACACTATTTTACACTCCGCGACAACAAATTTAAATTAATTAACCATAACATATCAAATTAATTCAAATTAATCGGATTCTTTATCGCTAGACGCTTTTATATCCTCTTTACAAGTACGCGCATTATGTCCGGGCTTGCCGTAGACGCCATACTTCCGTTCCTTCGTTTTAACCCTCTTGCGACGACTACCTTCATCCGTTGTTGGCTGCATTTTTTTACTACCCCCTTCCTTTTCGGCCAAAAGAATTTGTCCTTCTTGTATAGTAAGTGTTCCCCTTTCCTGGAAACGTTTGTTTTTAGTCCTACGGCGTTTGTTAAGAGTATGGTTGGTTTCGCGTAATTGGACGTTTTTTTCCCGTAAAAAAGTGGCTTTATGTAAAAGTAACATATAACTTTTTGTTATGAGATTAGCCGATTTAATTATTTTTGTTAGCGAATTACCTTGGTAATTCCTAATCCCTTTTTGTAAATAACGTCCTTATTTTGTTGTTTTACGGATATTTTTAAGGGTTTTCGCGGGCGGGGAAATAGAACTAGTAGAAGTAAGCGGGGAGACGGTCGGTATAGGTACAACTAAAGGAATTTCCAAATCGGATAAAACGTTATTAGGATCGAATGGAATAAGTCCAGTTTTCGCGAATCCAGATTTAATGTTGTCGGGCGTTATGGTAGCTTTAAACGCGTCGTAAAAGCCGAAAAGAAAATTTTCTTTCCCGATGTAGGTATGATGGCGTCGCATTAAGTTTTCGATATATAACGAATAAGCGCGCTTTAAAATAAAAAAGCAGGATACGTTGAGAGGTTGCAGCCGATGGGAAGAATAGGCAGGTATGCAAAACGTAATAATGTTATGATTCGCGTAATATTTTTCGAATTCGATCGAATGGTAGTTATCGTAGCCGTCGAGGATAAAACGACGTTTCGATCTTTTTATACGCGTTCGTATATGCTTGTCGAAATATTAAATCCATTTTAAATCTAATTCGTTTGTTATCCAGCTATTATAACTTATACCGAACTTTTAATCGGGTAGTAATTAATGTTTTCGATACCAGGAACTAAGGTGGTTTTTCCCCGCCATGATAATAAATGGCGGCAAAGCCTAACCTTGCGAATTAACAGCCTGTATAATTGTTACCCATTCCCGATTACCTTGTTGCGCTTATTTAGGTTTTCCACGTCTTTTAGCACTTGTAATTACCATACCGCATGCTATTAAAAGCCTTATTAAAAAGCCCGTTTCGTCGAAGTTGTAGATATCCTTTTTTACGATGCCGTATTTTGCGATTGTAACCCGAATAAGCTTAAACCATTTACGAAATACTTTTGGGTTTTCCTATAATACCCTTTAATAATTAATCTTCCGATTTAAACGCGTTTTAAGTTTTTTTTGCCGTTTAACAAAGTTCGACGCCTAGTTAATCCCGACGCGTCGCGTAACGCGCTGGGTTAGCAATAAATTCGCCATATCTTTAATTTATTAAAGCCGGACAGGAAACGTTCGCGTATTTAAGTTAAGAATTTTTTTAATAATCGATTTCTTTTCGGTTAGCGTCAGCTTTCGCGAATTCGGAATAGTATCAGCTCGGGAGGATTTGCCAGTATATCGGTTTTCTAAAGTAGATGGGGCGACGTGATATATAAAACCAAGGCGTCTAAAACTAATTTTCGGGTCTTTTTTTCTCGCCTGGATAGCTAGGTTCATCTTAACCTCCTTTGTAAGACGTTCCATAACGTTGGTGTTAAAGAATGGATGATTAAAGATGGGTGGTTAAAATGCCTAGAAAAGTGTCCGACTCGCTTGTGTGTCCGACTCGCTTGTATGGTACGTTATTATTATTATTATTATTATTATTATTATTATTATCATTATTATTATCATTATTATTATCATTATTATTATCATTATTATTATCATTATTATTATAATTATTATTATCATTATTATTATCATTATTATTATCATTATTATTATGATTAT
>QJNU01001046.1:0-16033 GCA_004154915.1 Monosporascus ibericus | reverse complement strand
ACGAAGAAGAAGAAAGAGAGAACTATCTAAGAGGCGTGGTGCGCCTGCAGCTATATAGCGTTATGGCTGCTTAGCTAAGCCGTAACGTTGGTACCGTAACAATTAACTTTCATTATTAAATATGGACGATAACTTTTAAAAAAATAAAAAGGGTTAAAATCGAAAACGAAACGATTAATTACTAGGAAATAACGGCTAACCTTTTAGATTATTAAAGTATAACTTAATTACCGTTTATATTACGAAATATTAAAGAAAGGGTTTTAACATTTTATAAAACCTTTGCAAACCCGTTTAATTAAAACAATCTTAATCAGGAAAAACTTAAGGATATTAACCTTCGACTACGAAAAAGGACCTTAAAACGTAAGTCGAAACGAAATAATCGTAAAGGTCCATATTCGGACCAAAGAATTAATAAAAAAAACGCGAAAAGTTAAACGATTAAGGTATACGATATAAAGCTTATTTAAATCCTAATTATAAATTATTTTAATACTTTTATGCAATTTTTAATACGACTTTAATCAATTTTCGCTTTCATAACGAAATAATAAAGTTAATCCATTAACCATTTAATTTCGATTAATCCTTAAAGGAAAAGGTTAATCGCTTATAAAAAGGTCTGGAAACGTTAATTATGAAAACGCATTAACTTTTAAACGGAATAAAACGATTCCTCGCGTATTTTTTAATAATTAATTAACGTAACGCCATAAATGTTTCGTTTTATCACTTTAAAAGTTTATCCATTTCAGATTCGGAGTTTACGATATATATCTTTAACTTTATTAGCAGGTTTTTAAATTATAAGATAACGATTTAAAGTAACGGCATATACATAAAAAATAACTTTATCCTAATTAAAAGTTACGAAAAAATAAATATACCGCTTTAAAGCCCTAAGAGCTTAAAAACGTTACGCTTATACGACGTAACTTACGGCGAAATTTAGTATATAATTTAATATGTTTCGGGTAACTCTGGGAAAGAGGTTATTAATAAAATAACCGAAAAAACAATACTTTTATTCGAAATAAATATAATTAAGTAATTATTACGTTAATAAATAACTTTAATTAATTCTTTATCGAAAGTATTAACGTAATAGCTACTTATATAGCCTTAACAACTTATAAACGAAATATTAACTTATAGATAACGAAACCGTTACGAATAGGTAACGGTATTATATAGCATTTACGATTAAAATACCTAAGGCCCGAAATAATCATATAATTATAATTTTATATTAAAGGGATCCGATTAGAAGGTTTTATAATAATCGAATATTAAGTATATAATAAAGCGAAAATAGAAAGATTAATACGTCGCGAACCTCGAAAGGGAGTATCCCGATTAGGACAGAGAATCGCCGTCGATTTTATTAATTTCGAAAAGAATCTTAAAGAATATAAATACGTTATATTCGCAACTCATAAATATTTAGGTTTTATTTAAGATATTTAGCTTAAAAACCGAAAACAGAATATACTAATTATAACGTTTCGATACTTGTTAAAAATCTTAAAGAACTAAACTAAGGTTTTCTTATAAATGATCTAATATAATAATAAGATTTTAAAAGATTATTAATTTCGAAATATGTTTTAAGGCCCTCCTTTTAATATTAGACTTAAACCTTTAATACCATATACCCAGGCCCAGAACGGGGGTATAGAACGTTTAAAAGGTATAATTTAAAAAAAAGCGACTATGATACGAAATGGCGTTAAGTCACCCGCGCTTTTAATCGTCTATATTTTTAAAGCAATAATTTATTTATATAACCGTACTTCAAAATACCCTTTTTAGGCAAACCTTATATAAGGTTTATTATATTTACTTAACGTAAAAAGCGGCGTTATAATACTTAATCGGAAGCCTTAATAGGCCTATTTTCGAACTTATAATTTATATAACCTATATTATAATGATTACCGCCGTAGAGAAAAAATAAAGACTTTAAAAGCTAAATCTTAAGGTATGGATTAACTTCTTCGTCGGTTATCGATCTACGAACATTTACGAAATATGAAATCCGTTAATTAATAAGGTTATTACTATTCGAAACATTTAATTTAATAAAAAATCTACCTTTTTAAGCAATATTAAAAGCTTAAAGGATAACTTTTTGCACTTTACGGAAAACGAATTATAAAAGTTATTTCCATAAATAAAAATACTTAATTAAGCTATTAACCACCTAATGCATATACAGAAAGAAGATAAAAACTTGAACGAAATAATTTAGCTGCCGGTTAAACAGGAAAAATGGCTTTAAATTAATATAAACATGAAAAACGTACGAAATAAGGACAAATAAACCTATTTACGTAAAACTGATTACCTTTATACAACTGTTATATTCGAACCATTTTCATTCTTTAAATTATTACCGTTATTAACGTTTACTTTAATAATTATTACGATTATTATGCCGACGGAAAGAATAAAGGTAACCTTAAACTTTTATTATATTATTTAACCTTAAATAATCATAAAAAACGAAGGTACTTAACGGATTATAAACGTAAGCTTTTTATATGTTCCATATCGAAATAATAGTATTCGAAATAATTATAAAGTATAAAAAGCCGCCTTTAATGCAATATAATTAATTTATTTTATAAAAATAATCGGTAACCGGCCGGTAAATTACGGAAGTTTAAGGAAAGTAATTACCCCAAATACGCGCTACCTTAATCGAAAAGGCTTTGATATACCAAAAACAAAAACATTATCTAAGCTGTAAAACCGAATACACAAGCGAAACCTGCCGCCACCGCCGTAAGGCCATAAAAAACTCAATATATATCCGTTAAAAGAGATGTTTCGTAAAGCCGAAAGAGCTTATTTATAAAGTTATAAAAAGATATAGTTTTAAAAAGTGGTTAATCAATTTTTATTAAAAGGAAATAGGTTTTAAAACATATATAGGTATATATTTATAAATTCGATAAACATGATTAATTCCCAAAATATAAAACCCCTTTCGTCGTACGAAGCGATTAATAGGTTAAAACCGTTTATAGAAATATATACGTATTTACGTTAACTAAAAGATCGTTTCGAACTTTAATCGTTATTATAGTTAAGTTTAACTTAAGACTTAAGTAATATAACGTTATAAACGCTTTCGTTAACGTAAACCTGTTTTATAAAATATATATAAAAGCGTCCCTAAAATAATTATAACGTAAAGAAATACTTTTAATTAAAAAGGCATTATATAAATTAAGGGAATCGCCTTTATTATAACCAAAAGACTTTACCAGAACGTTTAAAACGTTAAAACGTAATTCCGTTCCTTATGAATTTTATTATTTCTTACGTTAAAGGTTGCTTATTTCTTTTTCGTAAATAACATTATTACGGCGTACAGCAAAAAGAAAATTAAAACCTTACTAATTAATCTATTTAATAAATTTGAAAACGGTATACCTTTATAAAAGGTAAAACTTATAATAAATTCTCGGGATTAAAATAATTAAAAATAAACCTAATAAAAATTTAGTTATCTTAATCCGACTTTATAAATAAACTGGCTAAACTTATCCTTAAAAAAGAATCCGAATAACTTTCCAGAAACGTTAATAATTAACGTCGAACTATTACCGAATCTTAATTTAACCTATCCAGGCTTAATTAACAGATATCAATAAAAGATCGGTTTTATTTTATACGTCGTAATTAATACCTAACTAGATATATCTTTAACGATATCTCGATTCGCAGGATTTAATTTAAACCTTGATAACGCATATTATAGAGCTGTTAATCGAGTTATATTATATTTAATCGGGATTAATACGTTAACGTTATAATTTGGTAACGAAAATTCGTTAGATATTTAAAATAACGTTTTCTTTGCAGATAATACGGTTAATCGAAAAGGTTTTTAAGTTTATATTATAAAGTTATTCGGAAAAATAATAAAATAGTAAACGAATAAGCAAGATATAATAATTACTTTTATAACCGAAGCGGAGTTATTATCCTTTACGTAAGTTGTAAAAAAAGCCTTATTTAATTTTCGATTAATTAAAAAGCTAAAATTTGGTTTAAATGCAGGAAAGTTAAATATGTAATACGATGATTGACAAACGATACGGTTAATTAACGCCGACGTCGCCTTTTAATAAACAAAGCTACGGTAGGTAGATATATACAATTACTAATTATAAAAGATAATAAAAAATGACCTGATTAGGGTAAATTATATATCTACGGGTAATATGCTAGCTAATAGATTAACTAAAACCTTATTACGAAAAGTCTTTAAATATTTTTAAAAACAGCTAAAATTAATAGATATTATAAAAGCCTTAGATCAGCGGAAGAAAGCTTTAAAAGTTATTTCAGACGAAAAATTAGCTCATTAGGAGGATTTAATCGCCGGAGGAAAGGTGGAATAAATAGCTATAGCTTTAGAAAGTAATACAGTATAATGATTAACGCCGTGAATACTTTAAGGCGTTAAGGGGGTGTGTCAGCTAGCAGGGGGTGCGTTAGTACCCCATATACGGAAAGGCTCCCTCTGATCGGATGATATATGTTTCGTTGTTAGGTTACTTCAAGAGCAGTACGCGGTGCGACAGCATACGCAACTAGCCTAATACAACAACACAACTGATGTCCCCTATATCTGACATATCCTGATAACCCTATAGATTAAGACCTCCGTAACTGTCGTTTTGCAATCTCGTAATAGTATTTAACGTTTCTCGTAATTATGGTAATACGAAAAACGCGCCGACGTTAACGGAAACAGCTTGCTGTTTTCGCTGCTTTCGCAACCGTTAATTTGTGTATTTAACCCCGTATGTAGGTATATACTAATAACCTAATAACCCTTTAGTAGATATTTAAGTTGTTATATTCGGTTGATAATCGCTTTCGAAAAATTACGAAAATAAGGAAGGATATATATAATGCGTTACGTAACTAGCTATTAGCGAATAGGGGATTAAAGGCGTTACGAATTTCGATTCACGAAAAGATAATAATCTTCTTCCATATTATAGCTTAAGGTTCCTCCGTTCGGTTTATTTTAAACGGTTTTATAAAAAGTAATAATACTATTTATCGCGCGTTTTATAAAGTTTTAAACGTTTTTATAATATTAACATGCGTTATTATTAAGCTCGGTAATACTCATCCTTATCGGAAGATTATAAATAACGGAATTCCTTTTTATAATTTAGAAATATCCTAAAAGCGCTTAATGGTATTTATTTTAAGGTTAGAATTTAAACTAACGCTTTTAAGCAAAAGGTATAAAGAAACCGTTAAGGGAAGCTATTAACAAATATATTAACCGTTTATAACTTTGATAAGAAGTTTACCTACGTATTAACAGGTTAAAAGGGCTTTACGAACAATGGCAAAATGTTTAATAATGCGGTTAATCGTAATAACCTCGTTATTCCTAAGGATAAGTACCTACTCGGCGACGCTGGATATGCTACCGGTAAGCGAATCCTTATTCCGTATCGCGGAGTACGGTATTATATTCGAAAGTAAGCGTAATTTTAAATAAAGCTATAAACGCCGGAAGAGCTTTATAATCTGAGGTATACGCAATTACGGAACGCGATCGAAAAGATTTTCGGCAAATAGAAGAATACTTTTAAGGTTTTTAAGGAGGATCCTTTTATATATATTAGTACTATATTAAAAGCGATTTCCGCTACGGTTGGCCTTTATAACTTCCTATCAAACTACGGCGAAATCGACCTCAACGAACTCGTAAAACTAGATATAAAAGCTTATATTAACGATAAAACTTAAGCGAATAACCTTTTACGCGTAAAGATGTAAAGCGGCGTATTTTTACCTATTATCGGATATTATGATTAAATTGCGAAAAGGATATAAGATTCGTATTTAAAATTTAAGAAAGGTTAAACGCGAAAATAATTAAAAAAAAAGGGGGGGGGGTTCGTTCAATATTTAGGCGTAATAAGTTAGTTATAATTTTTCAAATAGGTATAATTTATTCGTTATATTAACGTAGATTAACGAATTATATAGCAAATTCGCAGTATACTTCTTTTGTATAGAAATTTAACCGTTTTAAAATTTAAGCTATATTAAATAATATTATTTATAATATTATAACAAAATATGTTAATTTAGAAAAATAAACCTTTAACGTTATTTTTTTAGTTTTTTGGGGTTTTCTTTTTAATTTCTACCATTTTAATACCTTTATTACTTTTATAGCTCCATACGTATTATCTTCATTTTCATTATAAAAAACTTTTCCGTCGTTACGCGCGTTATTTTTACGGCCCGAGTTCTTATTCTTTTCGAAGTTTTTAAGTTATTAAAGCCTTAGATTATCGTTTAAATTAATAAATATCGTAACGAGGCAGTTGTTACGCTCCTAAGTTCAAAGAACGCGAAGTTACGTATTATTGTTAAATTAATCGGTATAATTATTATTAAAAGTCTTAAATACTATTTTTATATTTAACCCGATATTCTTAGCTAATTCTTTACTGCAAATTAACGCATCAGCAACGTATTCGAGGCCCTTTTTTACTAGCAGACCATTATGTTCTTTAAGCTTATTATTCCTCCGCTGCGTTTCCAAATTGTTAGCAAAGTACCTGCGAAGGCGGTTACGTACCTGCTGCGAAGCATTATTATTAGCGAAGATAACTTCTTTAACGGAGCCACCCCCTTTCTCGTCGCCAGCCGATTTTTATAAAAAAGAAACCTGTAACGCCTTTTGAACAAAATAAGTAGTAGCGCTAGCTTTTTTGTTAAGGTTAATAACTAACTTGCCTTTAGCTTTAACGGAAGGCCCGAATACGGTTTTGTAAAGTTTAACGTATTTTAACGCTTTATAGCGGAAAGCTTTTATTTCGGGGTAAGCCTAGGTAATAATTAGTTATCACTATATAATTTAATATGAAAAGCATTATTAACCTTTAGTTAACTTTCCTATACTCCGGGCTTAGCTGTAAAAAGCTAAAAAAAAAAAATAAAAATAAAAATAAAAATAAAAAATAAAAAACTAAAAAAAAAAAAAAAAGCTTATTCCAACCGAAGTTATTTGTTTCCTTTAACGTAAACCATGCCTAAATCCTTTCCTAAAGGTACTTATATTTATTTTTTACCTGCATTTTTTTTACGGACATAGTTTACGCGTTTAATTTATTAGTTATAGCTTAATAACCGTATTTTCTGATTTTATAATTCGGAGTATAAAGGTTTTCGTTAATTTATTTCTGCTATAATTCGAAAAGTATTATTACTTTATCCGAATTTTACGAATAACGCGCGCATAATTAATTGATTTTAGCTTAGCTTCCCGTTTAGCTTTCGACCTGGGTTGTAGCTTAGCTTATTTGCGAAGATTTAAAATCGATAAGAACTTTTAGATTTTTAATATAACGCTATCGGGTACATATAATAATCGATAAGCCCGGGGGACTTTTTACGTAAGCTTGCATTAATAGGATAATAATTATGTTAAAAGTAAGGTATAGATCTTTTCGTAAAAATTTCGCATGCTAGAAGGTTTTAGCATTAACCGTTAATTTTATATATAAAACTAGGCTATCTTATAAGTAATTTTTAATATCATCCGTTGTCTAAATAAACTGCCGTCCTTTTTATCGATACTTTTTATTCCCTTTTCGAATACATCTATATCGAGGTTGAAGGAACCTTATCCCGTTGGTTAAATGGCTAGATTTAAGACTAGGAAGGTTAAAAACAATACGAAACCGTTATATAACGTTAGATAAAAGCGTTAACATTATATATTATCGAAAAATAATAACGATTTAGTTATATCAAGAAGTAATAACCTTAATTAAAGTTATAAGCCGTTCGTTTTAATTAACCGATTAAATCGAAACTTAAATAAGTGGAGATATCACCATCATCAGTTCCACTTCTGTCGTGATGATTGACAGGGGTGGCACGAGCCATAATTATAATCTGATGAAGTTAACCGAACTGCATCTAATAGTGTTGCGTAGTCACTGCACCAAAAGACTGTATTAATAAGTGCGCACTTATTGCGCTACTTATCTGACAAATAGTCCGGTCTTAGTGCGTCTCTATATCCCAGTTTCCCACTTCCGGGTTGCGGTGACGTCATCCTCCGATATCGAACACCTTTGATAGATCTGGACCGACATCTCTCATTTAACATAATCTTCACGCGAAAAATCTTCACGCAAAAGGCCGCGTCCGGATTTTCAATTGAAAATATGGATCCGTCTCCAGGCAACCAGGGTGGTTTCCATGAGGATGCCCAGCTCTGTCAATATATTCTGGGTGGCATTACCACTATGCACCCCTTGGAAATACGACAGTCCCAGATCACCCAAGCAGGTTCTGGGCTATTTGCAATGAATGACGTCCTTGAGGGCCAAGAAATCTTCCGATCGTCCCCCTTAGTCGAATGTGTCGCAGATGAGGTTGCAGATAGCGTCTGCGATTGGTGCTACACGAATAAGTTAAGCAGGGTCCACCCGAGCGGGCGCTTCCGCACCAAGGAGGATGTAGCGCCGGATATGGAAGCCTGTCGGGGATGTGGGAGATGTTATTACTGCTCGAGAGTAAGTGGGGGATGCGGAGTCTCTATAAGGCGGATGGCTAATGAAATATGGTATTAGTCATGCCAAGATGAGGCCTGGGAAGCATACCACAAGCACGAATGCGAGCTGCTATGTAGGTTCTCGGAGCCGTCCGCGAAGACGCGCGCATTACATCGAATACTTGTAAAGGAGAAGGATGGCCTCTTGCCTCCGGACGACAAGCGATCTTTGAATTGCCTAGAGAGCCATTATGAGAGCCGGCTATCAAGGGGTGATGGGGCTTCCATAGAAGAAATCGCTAAAGCAGCGAAGGAACGAACCAGAACCGATCTTAGCATCACTGGTATATCAAGACTATACTGTTCGGTAAGTAATTCTGTGGGCCGCCTCTAAAGTTCGCGGCGGTAGCCTAACCTCATCCACTTGAGATCCTCACCAACAACATAAACATCAATGAACCCGGGCAATCGCAAGTGCTAGGCACGGCACTTGACGTACGAATGGCTCTGATGAACCATTCCTGTGAGCCAAATGTCTTAACGATGTTCCAAGGCCGCGAACTCCGCGTCCGTTCGTTACGGCCCATTAAAGCTGGGGAAGAGCTCTTGCAATGCTACACGGATGTCACATGCGATGTACTGATGCGCCGCAAGCGACTGAAAGATCAGTTTTTCTTTGATTGCACGTGTGAGTTTAAGGTCTTGTCCTTAGATTGGTTCCGCGGATTGACGAAAAGCCAAAATCAGGTCCACGCTGCGAAAGGGAGTTTGAGAGTCATAAACGAAGGACATTCAATGACATGTCGGAAGTGGAGTTCGTCCGCAAAACCCAGGAAGCCCTGACGGAGCTCATAAATAGCGCCATAATCAAAATGAAGACGTCCCCTGATGGGCTTCCTCTTGTAGAGTTGGAGGCCCGCGGGAGGAGCCTCGTAAATGATGCGTTCCCCGGGAGCCGGTGGCCTGATAGCCTGGATCCGGTGCCCTTACTATACAAGCGGCTAGGGAATATGCACCTCTTACGGGGCAGTGGCGTCGCTGCCTTCCAGTGCAGCATCAAAGGCTGCGCCTATACGGACTGGAAACTAGGTCCTGAGTGGGTCAATGACCTGCACGATCTGATACGAATCATGACTGCGATTGTGATTCAACCGTCCGCTAGAGAGGTCTTCCGAGATAAGCACTTCCTGAGCAGCAGAGAGTTCTGGGACGTATATCATGGATTCTTACATACGTTGCTCCTCACCTCGCAGAACACGTTTGGATCCGATGCTAGTTACACTCGCGCGATCAAGACGTGGTACGATAATACATTAGAAGGAGCGGAAGGACCACTTCCTGGGACACCTGGTTTTAAAGATCGTTTCAAGGCCGTACATCTAAAGCTTCTGTCTTGGGCTGGAGTCAGTGAGAAATACTGGAGGGTGGACACTGTTTAAGTATCGTAAGTTAATCATCTAAATGTAAATGCTCAGTGGCAAGTGGGACTCACATGAAGAAGAGTGCATAATTATACCCCTTTTCTGCGATAGTCGAGTATTCGATCTAAACAAAGTTCAGGTGGAGATGATATCCTGTGTTCTCGACGTTCATCAACAGAAGTACTTTCTATTACTTGTCAAATCTGCAACGCCACAGGGACAGCAGAGGAAACCACAAGTTCATCATCGGCGATACCAGCAGGCATCCCCGCATTAGTCACAGATGAATCACCAAAATGCCTTCATCAGACAAACGTTGAAATCACACAACCACCTCATTCAAGAGCTTGACTGGATAGGTCCTAGGCCGAAATATGGCCTTTGGCTTGGGGAAACAAACATTTCTTGGTACTTAGAATGTTTCCATACTATAACTCAACAAAGTGATTCACTGGTAGCTTGGATACCAATTCAGCTTTTACCATGCGCAGCCATTTTCGCTTACTGAGAGGTCGATTTAATCTCTCGGGATGCCATCAAAAATGCGCTTACTTATTACAGCCCTTTACTCCTATGGCTCCGTTGACTTGTTAATAGCTTCTGGATTCCGAGAGTTATCGATTCCGTCATGGCGCCAGCAGTCAAAAAGTCCGTATCGACCGGGCAGTCCTCGTCGACCGAAAACTCTGTATCTCGAAAAGGGGGAGCAATTACGAAGCCAACGCGCGTCAAGCGCCCACCCTCCCACGGCGAAAAACCCAAACCCGAAGACCACGCCCTGTCTCCTGACAAGGCTGTGCCCGTCCAAAAACAGAAGCCATTCGACCGCAACCATATCAAGCTGCTAATCGATCTCGCGCCAGACATGCTCAAGGACTACATAAAGTCCTGCGGACCGATCTATACTTTTAAGAAGGATGAGGTAGAAGAGCAAACTGACGTAGAGGAGGGGCCACTACCGCCAATCAAGGATCACATCACCGTATATGACGGGGAGCAGGACGAATTCCCGGATCTCTATCTATTACCTCTCCCTGCGCTCCTCAACTGGCCAGAACTGGGCCTGGGAGTGCACCGGGAGCCATGCGAACGCCGCATCGTGCTGGAAGAGAAAGCAATGGGGCCCTTTGATACCTTCGGTGGCGATCGCGGAGAGTGCGAGCGGAGATGGAGAGGGGTAGACGACTACCAGTGGATAGAGGTGGATGCGCATGAGGATATAGGAATGCCTTGGGGAGAATGATTCTGGTCTATCGGATTGGGAGATATGGGCCTTGGCATGTAGAGACAAGCTGCTGGGGTTGCTGGGGCTCATGATAGGACATATGTTATGGCGCACTCAAGATAATGAGGGCTGCTATCCTGTATGCATCCATACATTGTCCAGCACTGGCTGCGATTCCGGTATTACGCACCATGGTTGGGAGATCCGCTTGATTATTTTCCCGCCCGATACCGTTAAAGATTCAGCAGGGAAAAGCTTGATTCATCGCAACTAGGGGCTGTCCTCCGATATTCCTTTATACAGTGATTCACTGCCATATCAGTTGTAAAACTAGATCCGTACCCTGTCCCCTTGGTCACTTAAAATGCCACCATTTTCACTTCGTGTATTACAAACCTCTCTTTCCTGGGTTCGCAACTTGGTGCTAGGCTCTCACTTAGAGAAAATATTAATCACCACCATGCCTAGAGCAAGGATTAAAAAAGAGTCGACAAGTCAGCTCAGGTCAACTAAGCGAGCTGCGCCGCGTAAAAAGCGCCCTTCTATCCCCAAGTCCCAACTGGAAAAGCGGATAGTCACAGGTGACGAAGCGTCCCAAACGGAAGACCACGCCGCGCTAACAGACCTAGCGCTACCGCTGACCGACCAGTCTCCTTCTCGCAATAAGCAGAAACGAGTCGATGGCCAGCCGGACGATGAGGTAGACAAACTAGCACCGCACAGAATACCGGATACATTCGGAAAACGACGCAAGGGACGCAGCGGCATAGGTGAAAACCTGATACCGGTGAAAAAGATGCCGATAGAGCACCGCGTCAAAGGCTATTTTTCGAGCATCTGGGGAACATACAATGTCCTCCCCAGCATGGTGGAAAAGTTGAAGGCGAAACGAGGAAGGCCTTTGCCCACGCTCGAACCCCTTACCTACACGACAGCGGAGGGAGCCTGTGAGTTTACAGGGGATATGATAGCGGCTTGGAAGAAAGCAAAAGTGCATGAAGACAAGGGCACGGATGATAAAGCGTGAACCCGGGTAGGGGAGGGGCGTGGATACGGAACTTGGAGATATTCGGGGAAACGGTCCTGGTGTGCCATGGCAATCAGGAATATATCTTCGTATGTGCAGGGCAAGTTGCTTGAGTTGCTGCTCGCTCCCGAGTAGTAACCTGCAGGACATCGCGGAAGCATTAGCTATTTTCGCGGATACCGATACCCCATTGGTAGATGGCTTCTGATGCCAGGAGTTAATGAAATTGTCTCGCTTTATTCCTTTTCCGAATGCGCTCATCTCCAGACCCTTTAGCTATCGCATAAAACGCTTGTTGCATGCCGTACTCACCATCCAGCTTGCTGCTTGTGGCGCGAATCTGGACAGCTATTTTCCTTACAGGTATTCTAGTGGCAAACTTCGTATATGTTCGATGTCTGTATGGTTGAGTAATCCAATCCTGGATCGCGAGCACGCAAAGTCGGCCAGTCTACCAGGCCTATCTCCAAGTTGATTGGCTATCTAGAGCCTGAGGCCCTGAGGGTTCATTAGCACTAAGGTCCTCGTCACTGTTTTCGCATTGTTCTCCGCAGCGGCACTCCCACCGAATATACCCTGCTCGTTACTTTATGCAATCACAGCATCGCATGATTTCCGCGGCTGATTCGTGATTTGGATGCTCCGAAGATCATAACTCATCGCTCCAAGGGAGCAAATAGGGGTAATTGTGGGTATTATAACCCCCCTGTCGTAGGTGGGGTCTCGGTTCTTAATTCAACGTCAACTCTTGGCATTCTGTCCAAGTCGTTGCCAGTAAAGATTGCCCGTGGGAGCTATTTCGGCAAAGGATTGTCCAAGTGCATGAGAATAACACATATCAATCTTTGTCATTGGGTCTCTGATGGTCAGAATACACGCCTATCATCAGGGTAGAGATACTTAGTATCTCCCCTTCCGTTCCAATTGACTACCTAATTCTACAGAAGGAACTCGACGTTAGGTGTATCGTCCAACAGACAAACTCTCGACAACCACCTCAGGCGTGCTTTCCTACTGTCATTCTGCCACCCATAGTGGCAATCTCATCGCGCTTTCTATCAGCGACTGCGTAATCCATCATCGCCGCCAAACCTCATGATGTGCTGGTCTTTGGAAGATCCTTGGTTTCGGCTGCTGTACCACAGTCAATATGAGCGGGTGTTTAGCCAGGTGTAACTGACTATATTGTGCACTAACATTGACGATTCTTGTCCCAGTCTTTCGGCATCCCTTTGCAGTGCGTCGGTAGTCTTTTGGCCGGTGCGGTATCCGGGGTGTCGGGCTCGACTCTGGACTCATCGTCATTGGCTGTCTCGTCATTAGACATCTTCTGCGTCTCTCTGGTTTTCATTAACGGTATTGTTTGCTCTTGTCCTTTGTCTGACTGTCCGGGCATCACGTCCGGGTGCATTGAGCCCTGATCGGCCATTTTGATAGTGTTGAATGCAATGATGCTGTTAAAGATAGGTGGTTCTGTTGCAGTTATGGAAGATTTAGGTAACGTTGTGGTGATGTGGTTGGTTTCATGATAGGTAGTGAGGGTCCAGTATTCGAAGGGAGACGCAGTTTCTGGAGCAAACCTATATGTGTACTTGTGACACTGGTTGATGTCATGTCTCCGTCTTTCAGTAGTACGTGTAACATATGACAGTCATACGATTTACATGACCCTATATGTTTCAGAAGGTTCGAGTTATTGATGAAAGTCACTTGGCAATTCAGCTAGCTAAACTAGTAAAATATACCTTCCACCAAGGATGAAACATATCCATAACAGTCACGATGACGGCGGACCCTCCATGCCCTGCAAATTCCGGAGAATAGCCTGTTTCGCATGCACACTCATTCGACCACCCATTTGTCCCTACTCTACCCGAGATGCGAACCTCCTCCCATAGGGTCTCTAGCATCTATCCATCCAAGTTGAGTGGGTAGCGGCTCCCGCATTAGCGCCTCGTCGACACCAGGGAACCCGCGAGCCGAGCTACTCCCATCTGGAACTGGTGGTAGGGAAACCCCTGCGGGTAGAATTACGGGGATGCACCATAACCAATTACCACCACGGAATGTCAGCGCGCCTAGATATACTCCTTCCTCGTCAAATATGACACGGTCACTACCGGGGGCGCTTTCTCCCTGGAACAGATGGCCGTCCATTTGCAATGGGAACATGAAGGGCTCACCACGGACGTGGCCCAGGTCGAGGCGGCGCACATGCGTGCGTGTCTCCGTATCCGAGAAGATGACGATGTGGGGGTAGTATACCCCACTGAAACGTGGCCGGCGGAAGATGTCCTCCTGTCGAAGTCGGTTTCCTTCTTGTAACGCTGCCCATAGGTCCCTGTCATGGTAGACCGTGGGCGTGACTGGGACGTTCAAGGGGTAGAAGCAGTAGACGAGATGGGGTATCTGGTTAGTTGGGTGATCTGCATTGTACCGCGCGATCGCATCATCGATTTCATCGCGACTTATCCCCTCCGAGCTAGGCGAGTCAGCGGAGAAATCACGTGCCTTCAAATTTGCAAAGTCGGTCAGGTCTTTAATATGATTCCGAGAGGGGAGAGTATCGTGCCCGTAAAGGTCAGCATCTTGTCTCCTCTCATGGCGTGCTGTCGGGGTAATTGCTGTATCGCGGTTGGTAGCTAGAGTCATCACATACTCGCTTCCCCCTTCCATGCGGTGGACAGGGCTACCAATGTCGTATGACTTGGGGGTGTAGGCATCAATTTCAGCGGGGAGGTGATCCAGTAGAGAAATGACCAAGGCACAGACGCAGGAGAGCGTTGTGAGCAATGGAACGAGGAACTTCATCTCGCAGCTTGAGTTCTTTGTGGTCAGCGGTATTGTGTGAATGATGTCTTGTTGTTTCGTACTTGCAGTATGGTTTATGCAGAAAGTAATAGCGTTGACGTGGGAACAAGACGGATTTATGCGGAAAGAAGTACGACCCATATACAAATAACTTGGAAGGCATGATAGAGGCATGTAAAGGTTGCCTGAAGATGGAGCCGGGTGGCAATAATGATAAGCAATAGCAATGGTAAGCCAACGACTCGGAAATGACAGCCTTGACTTCCTCAGTTCGCAGGAGGAAGGTACATCGGTGGTGATATTAAGGGCAGTCCACTACAAGACCGCGTTCCGAAAAGTCGATAAGACAGAATATATTGGGATAGGCTTTAAAAGATGTGACTGGCAGCAGTGATCTGTCCATCTCAGAATATGTTGCGGATAAACACTGGTCGGCTTCCAATTTAAGGGCTTTATTTAAGGGAACTGTCATTTGGTAGATCTAAATTGTCTGGTCGTAAACTAAGTAACAACTACTACTAGGAGGCCTTGAAATGCTGCTCATGTTCAAGACAGAAAATCTCGTCAAGGGCCGACAAATATCTGTCTTTGTGCTCAATCCCACCCCAGTTAGTTGTGAAATGTCCTGTATCTTCGAGTCGCAGGTAGAGCCGAACCCCTAACCATCCGGAGTAATGATTGCGTGCGCTGAGATCTGTCGGATACATGTTACGACCTAGCGGTCTTGGCTGCAACACAAACGGTCGAATCTCCAAGAAGTGGACCCGCCTCAAACCAAGAGCTCACGTGACTGGCTCAAAGGTCTTAATGTGCCAAGCACCTTGAGCTCCTTAAGCCGCTATAAGAGCTTAAGGGACTCAACGGTCTCAAGGGTTTAAGCCGCTTGTGTCAGCTAGCTGGGGGGTGCGTAGCGCACCCCATATACGGAAAGGTCACCTACTGATCGGCCCATATGTGTTCCGGAGCTAAGCTACTTAAAGTTGTAT